>JBAJNP010000892.1:36521-75311 GCA_036877545.1 Yasuhikotakia modesta | reverse complement strand
TCTTGAATGGATACATTTTAGCATGTTTATATAAACTATAAATATAAACATATGAAATCCTACATAAATGCTTATACATCTAAATGTGAAAGGAAAGATGTACAGTTCAAACATCTGAAACAACACTGAACATATGGGCATTTCAGGATTGAAGGATATAAAGTAAAACTGAAGAATAAAGAACAATAATTGAGATTCTAGGTCAGTAATGATATTAACTCCTGTATAAAATGTCAGAAATGCCCGTTCAAGTACATGTTGAAATGCATTTCTTCATTTTACCTTTACCTCTTAAACAGATAGTATAATTTGCAGTGAAGCAGGATAGTGTTTTCCTCGTGGTCCCAGACTTTTGAAGGATGGACTCAAAGGATGGACAAGAGAGATAGAGAAATAGAAAGAGAGAGAGATGCTTGTGGCTTGAGTGATGTGACCTCAGACTGTCATTGTGCCCTAAGGGCTGGACACAGGGAAACCTCCATTACAGTGTATATGTATGAGTGTGTGTTAAAATGGGTTCTTTGGGGACCTGATCTCAGGAGACTGTTTTACTGCAGCCTCTGCCCTGTGCCTGTGTTTACATGTTGAGAATGCCATATGCTAAATGGCTAGTATTACTACTCAGATTTCCCTTAGCTTCACTTCCACACTCGCAGCTAAATGAGGAGTTATCAGAGAGCAGCCGTAACTTAAAGCAAAGTGATATTGAGCTGTTTGTGTTATTGATAAAGAACTTTACACCTGTGAGTTCTCATAAGCGTTTGTTTGAACTGACATTGTTTTGTCAAAGCCCATTCTTTCAAGTCATTTTAAGGTCATGTGACCATTTTTCTGTCTTTGGAACACAAAAGGAGATATTTAGAAGAAAGTTGATTCTGGTCATTTTTTATGCAATGAAAGTGAATAGGGACTGAGTCACTAACATTCTGCCTAACATTTAGTAACAAGTAACATGGGTCAGTAAACGATGACAGAATTGGCACTTTTGGCTTTTGAGAAATTTTGCAAAAATTGCATTTTAAATTCTAATTCACCATTTATTTTAAATATGTGTGTAAATCTTGGTTTGTAACTGTATCAGAAAATATGATAATTAGGGTGCTTTATTACATAGCTTTTGTATCTATATTTTGTATACATTTTTCATTTACCTTCAGATGCTTTTATTCAGAGAGAAAGTTATATCAATACCTTAAAATGGGGGAAACCTTAATAAACATTAAATAAGATTTTCAGAAAGTCTGTTGGCATGAGTGTTTCTATGGATCAATGCAACAGCAATGGAAAATGTTTTTCATTCACAGTAGTCAAGCTAATGGTTCAGAACATCATCCTAATACATCCCATCAACTGCTGCACAGTCATAACACACACACACACACACATACACACTGGGGGAAGGAGACACAGAGGTCAATACGGCCAGTTGCGAGGGAGCTTGTGGTGTCCATTACACACAAACTTCATTAGCTGCATGTTGAATGCAAAAGCTCAGTAAACCTTCACTTTAACCGTCCTCATACGATACAGCAGGTTTTATGTAAAATACACCCCATAATATTCTTCAAAATCCCCTGTGTGAGTTAACTGGGCTGTTTCTGCATCCGTGTTGCCACTTCCTGACACAAAATACCCTGTTGAGTTTATATCAGCAATGTGTTAATGATCAGTGAGGGGAGAAACATATTTTATCCACTCAAACATGTTGTTTTTTTTCTGGGTTGCTGGCGTTTGTGGTTACAGAAGATCAAAATATTCTCTGGTTTTCTTGAAGGACCAGAGAAAGGTGATGAGCGACATTTGGTCAAGCTGAGCTCAGATAAGCTTCAGAAGACTTTCTCTCTCCTGGGACATTAGATGTTTCACACAGGGAGGTCATACATGGACAGACCATTCTGAGCCCACCCACATGCAGTGTGTGTGGCTCTACTTAACCATATATTGGGGATAAATTTATAACCAAAAGGCAGCAAAACCTAATTTTTGAGAAATTCTTGCGTGTAAAACACTATAATATAGTTGTAGAAACAATGTGTGTGTGTGTGTGTGTTTTGAAACTTAAAAACTTTTATCCTAAAAATTTTAACAGCTCTATTGATTGCCTCAGTTGCATTTTGCATCAGTCTATCGATACCTCCTCAGAAGGTTTGTGCTCAGTTAGCCTAATTATTGTGTTGGTTTGATGACCTTTTCCCAGTGTGTAGTAGAAAGCATTTTTTAGTTCTTGCAATGTTCAGCACCGGTGATTTATTGATTAAAATAAGTCAGTTAATAAGCTTGAGACTAATTCATCACGGAGCTAGAGACTGGAACAGCAAAGCCTAGCTTAATCAACTCATGAAAGCTCTCCGCGCATGAAGACAGTAATTAAGGGCAGAGCGGAACGTGTGTTAGATAGATAGTTACAGGGGTCTAGGCCCAGGCAAGACTAAGATAGAGAACTTTCATTCTCTTTGGTTCTCTTTGGTCTGTTCTCTGTGTGTAAATCTGTTTCAGGCCGCTAAACACGGGCCAAAAAAGGTCTTTTGGGTGACTATAAACTCTCTTAACGGATAACAGAGAAAATGGCCGACCAGTGCAGCATCAATTACAACACACAGAAGTGTTTAATTTGTATTTAAAAAATTACACTGTAAAATGTTTAATTGTTCAGATTTTACTTTATTCCTAAGAAATTTAATTATTACTAATAAATAAAGATAATAATATCTTATAATTCCTAGAGCTTTGTTTATGTGTTAAAATGGGCACATTTTTGGTTTGTTGACCATGAAGGGGTATTTGAGCTTCACTCATGGGGCTGTAATGAAACTTTTACTAATTAAGTAAAATCTAATTACGTAAACTTTTTTTAATTAAGTAACATTCCTGAAATTATATTAGCAGCTAATTTAGCTCATGTCACATATAGCATTTGTTTGGGTTAGTATTTGTTAGTATTTGTTCACATATTTTGTTTGTTGGGTACAATTAAGGCAACAAAGTAAAAGTAATAGTTTTACTTTCATTGATGTTTCGAAACCACAACCTTTGCGCTGCTAACACAACGCGCTACCAGTTGAGCTACAGGAACATGTTTGAAACAGTCATATGAAAATGTTTAGACAGACAATCTAATTATCAGCACACAAATTACTTGTCTTTCCCCAGACAGATGACGCAGTACCAGCCAATGACAGACAGGGCCTGGAAAAATCACCAATAATTACCACCATCATCATCCTCAATATTTCACTCAGCTCTGCAGAGCAGCTATTGAGAGCTGCGTGCACAGAGAGCGATGACCTCATTTTCACAGAAACACAATAGTTCTTTAAATCTAGATTTACAGCGGGACACAAAGTAATGACCGACCTCTCAGTACAATAACTTCTCTCTTAACAGGAGAGTGGAGGAGACGCAACTAATTGAGTTTTCCAATATTGTAGGTGATATTTTTATTAGTTTGTTAGAAAAGGGCTGTGAGATTGTGCTAATAACTCATTATGAAGCACAAGGCTGGTGAAATAAAACAAAAGACAGAAGATAAATGAACAGTTTTATTTAAAAATTTTAAAAATTCTATATAATTTTGTAACCTATTAGTCTTTTGGAGTGATTTAGTATTTAGACAAGAACTGTTTGCAGTTGTTCTTGGCATTTAAACTAATACAGACTCTGTTTCCTCTCTAAAACTTTGCCTTTTTCTGTTTCACTTACACAAAATGCAGTTCATACATTCATCAGCTCTTGTAATAATTGCAACATACCCGTCTCCAATTTATGGCCTTTAACCACAATAATAAGCTCCCCAGATGGGTCCATGTCCAACAAATGACAGTAGAGACATTATTAAGATCTTTCTGTGTTGCTTTTGAACCTCTGTGACCATCAGGTTCCATGTGAACTGTCCGTGATGGCCATCCTCTCACGCAGGTTATATACCCCAGTGACCTATTAGATGTCCATTGAAGTGGCTGTTCACAATGCCCACCTCAATAACACCCTAATGAATGAAGCCTGATGGGTAATTGGTTCTGTTGTTGCACTTGAAGCTTTTCTCCAGGTGTGACACAAGTTGCCAAATGAGGTTGCAGGTCAGGGTTAGTTAGCGCTGGTGTGAGGCTTTAGCCCTCAGTGGTGGGAGACACTGACAGGGGACATTATCATCAGCAGTGGTCAGTAGGTGTGAAACCTTAGGACAGCCCTGTGTCTCAGTCAGAACTGTGATTGTATGTGATGTGTGTTCAGACAGACATAAAACATACAGCGGCTTCAGTATTATTATACAGTATATGTGCACATTTCTGATTCTCAAATTTGGATGAGATGAGCACATTTGTGCCACAATTTGTTCAATAAGGTAATTTCAGAAATCATGTTTATAGGCAGCCTTCCTATTTCACAAAGTTGAATGTAAACAATGTGTTTGCATAAAATGTTGTGCATTTAAATTGACTAAAAATATATATCTTAATCTAACAGCTGTATATGTTTTTTGGCAATAATTTTTTTTTTTTTTTGCAGTTTATTATTATTAGTCGTATTAGTATTATTATTTGTAGTAATAGTAGTATGATTAGTTGGAGTCACGTTATTAAATATAAATATTTACTAAATGTAATATTTATTTTTAGTCTTTATAATATCAAATACAGCAAAAAAATAGGCTGTTTATTTTATACTAACACCTAAGCAAACATGGAGAGTTACAGATGTACCTTACATTTTGTTTATAATCTTTGTAATATTTGTATTTTGACACAGATTTTTGACAGCTTTGTGAACATGTCTCTGTTTTACAGCATTATGTCTCTGGTGATGATCAGCTATTGATTAGAATGAGGGTTAAATCTAAACTGTACCCGCCCACTAATCATGAGCTGACCCAGTGGATTCCAATCCCCTCTCCCCTGAGACCTCACCAAGGTCCTGCAGTCCCGCCTTTCTGACCAATCCACATCATTAGCGCGTGACGGCTGGATCAGCTTCATCCAATCAGGGTTTATTTGCTGTATTGTATGAAACGTAGCTGACATGTTCTTAAGATGGCTGTATGACCTTTAGTCCTTTTTAAATCTTGTTATTCTTAACTCTTAGTTTTGCCATTTTTAGTCACTCTTTTGTTATTTCAATACTATATAATGATGCTTCGTCACTGAGGTGCAGAAGGACAATTTATGCAGCTTTTTAAGTAAAATGTTTGTAACAACAATGTCTGTTATGCCCCAAAATGTCTTAAGTCTAAACAGTCTTAATGCATTTAACAGTTGTGGTCACTACAGACTCTGTGAAGGTAAAATTACAAAATAATCACAAATATTTACTTTACACATTTATCTCCAAATATTAGTAGACCCCAAATAATGCCTGATAGTTTAAAACAATTTTTACACATTCTCTGTTTTAGTCAAGATTAGCCTTAATCTAGGCCAGAAAAACAAATCCTGCATTATACATGCATACAGTGAATGTAAAAGGCAAATGAGAGCTGTGTGGATGTTCATGCATAACCAGAGAGACTGATCAGATGTCAGCTATACACTCAGAGCACAGCTCAATCCATTACCTCTGATAGATCTGTTAGTCTGTCTGATGGCCTGATCACTCAATCAATACCCACATCAACTCTGAGGCTTAACTTATGTATCCCACTCGGGTATTAGCAATATAAACACAGGGCAAAAGAAACCTGTTGATTTGTTTTATTACAGATCAGGAACAGATGCAGGGGCAGCTAATCATCTGGCCATCGGACCACCACAGGGTGGGAGCAGAATTCCCACATGGACCTCTTACACGCCCAAATCCAGACATCCGATCAGATCAATTGAATGCTTGGCAGTGCTTACTCTTTCTCTCTCTCTCTCTCTCTCTCTTTCTCTCTCTCTGTCTCTCTCTCTCTCTGTATCACCGGCACACACACAACTAGCATTCATTGAATTCTTCCACTGTTTGACAACAGATACTACAGTGTTGTAAATATAGCCTTATACATGATGAGATATCAATAACACATTGAGTTCGGATGTCACACTGATAAGATGAGACAATTAGAAGCTGGTAATAGTGTGCAGACTTGAATGACAAAACACTGAGTTTTAGAACTAGGATTTTCTATTGCATTGCAGAATCTAAATACAATGACAGTAGCTGATAAGATACGTGATACAGTTACAGGTTGTATTTTAACTGTAACTGTGTATTTTTATCATTTTTTAATGCTTTTTGATGTGCGTTCAAGCTAGACTCAGAAATGTTTATTAATTTAAGTTTCATAATTAAGTTGGCCCGAAATCTCATGATTTCCTATTTCATATCTAGATGCGTGTCACGTAAATTAGATCATTACATCATTAGTACTAATAGTTTTAAATGGCTTATTCCAAACAGACCTAAAACATACACATTTGTTTTAGGGCACTACATAACAACTACTAATGACGATTTATAAGACATGAACTTAAAACAGAATAAAATTAAATTTAGTCTCAAACTCCATTTTTCCACTAACTTCACATTACACAAAGTTCAAAAACTCCAACACAAAACCTCTGCCAGAAAATTGATTAAGTCAGATCTTTTTAGTTTCTATGTTTTGTTTTGTTTCTGTTTGAATGATTTCAGCGAGGAAACAGTTTTACAGTTTATTGAATACAGTTTTATACAGTTTATTTGTTGGTCTAACTCTGGTGTGGCCCGTTATTCATTTGTCTGCCAACTGTGTTGTCACATTGATCCTCATGCAATCATTGACAGAGCACTGAGCATTCAGTCAGGGCTGCAGCCCAATGACAGTTTAACTTCTCTACACTCATTTGTTAAGCAGCATTTCCAGCTAATAATACTTGTGCCACTCAGATGATTGAAAAAGTGTGCCCTTCAATACCCAAATCACAATAGCCAGTTGTCACAATAGCTGTGAATGAGAGTGGATGTGTTTTCTGGGCGGCACATGGCTGTGGGTATTTTAGGGTGTCGTATAGGACTCTGACCCATTGTGCTGGAGTTACTCCCCACACTGGCTGTCAGCCTGCTAATTGTGTCTCTTTCAGCTCTTTGTAGACCAGCACACTTCTGGACCAGGGTGTAAAAAGAAGAAGCTGTTGGGTGGGGGTGAGGAGAGTCCGGGGTCGGGTAGCTCTGGCACATGTTCCCCACAATGCAACCTCCAGATTAAGGTCCAGACAAAGGCAGAGTGAACTGTAATTATACAGCAAACAGGTCTGAGGATGAATAGGAGACTGACACTGCTCCATTGGCAGCTGTGTTTCAAGAAGCCACTTACTGTAAGCAGGGGAGGAGAGGAGGTGGAGTGGACACACTCCGGAGAGAGCTGCCACCCCATATGCCTTCCCTCCCCCTGCACAAACACACACACTCATGCACAAACACACTCGGACACAGATAAACACACACACACACACACACACACAGAAACACACACACTCATGCACAAACACACTCAGACACAGATAAACACACATACACACACACTGGGGGGGTCCAAAGGTCTGGGATCACTTGAGAAAACATGCCTCTGTTTTGCAGTCTTTATTTAATACAATTGTTGTGTTTACAACTGTTTGTCTATAGTGCACAGCAAACTAATCCTGTTTAACATTTACAATTATGTGGGCACACAAATATTTGGTATTTGTTATAATTTTTCTTTAATGACATCATGCACATCATTCTTTATGACTTCAGCAGGCAAACCCTTAATGAATGATGTTGTCCCAGGACAATCTTAAAAAAGGATTGTCTTGACCCAATAGAAATCATTAAATTTGACCTGAATTAACACAGTCAGAACTGAAGTGGCATTACATTTCATCAGTGGCCCAAATTGTGAAGAATTTTTTCTTGTTGTTACATCATTATTTTTCTGTGTTTTCTATCTGTAAATTTAAAACATTTTTTAAACCAGATTTTAAAAAAATTCCAAATTTGCAATGCAGTCTTAGACTTCAGGCCCCACTGCATACAACTAGATTAAACCACAGAATGCAAAACTGCTAAACTGCATGATTTGCAGGTTTGCAGGATTTTTCTCTGTCTTTTTCTTTACTAAACTTGCATGCAATCAGTCTATTTGAGCATCAGATTTATAAACGGCAGGATGTGTATAAACATGCTTAAACACAACCAGTGACAGCATTCTGTAACATATTGTAAGCCTCAGTTTTAATAGGTGTGACTAATGATGGCCTGATATTTCCTGCTCAGTGCTAATTTGTGAAGGGGTCTTAAGCCGGTACTAGAGTCAGTCTGAGCTGCTAAAACAGAGGATAAAGTTGCAAAGAGGTTAAAGACTAGAGATGAGACAGCATGTTGGTTAGACTGCACAGAAGCACACCAGGGGAGCCATTGAAATGCAGCAGGCCTGGCCAGGACTAATTAACAGTAGGGTCCAATTTTACAGTACAGGTGGAGCAATTACAGAGATGGGTCCTGTAAGCAGAAATACAGTGGCTTTAGGGCTTGCCATAAGTCAGTATGGGGCAAATAAAATGACAGCCATTGGTTACGCTGGTTTATCTACAGGGGCTGTAGACACCGTAAACCAAATGAGCAGCCAATAGCTGAAGTGATTTCAGGGGAAATTCAGGGGTCAAAATGAAAGCAAAGGCTGTTAAGAGGATTTTAGTAAGAGGGAAGCTTAAAAGTAATATAGTTAATTGAACATCTGCTTAGATGTTGACACACACTGAACTTTAATGCGTCTGTCACTTTGTATTATTTGGTTTGGTTCTACCTTATAAGCAACAGATAAGATATGCAGTTGCATAAGAACTGTACAGATTGTGTAGAGATTGCAAACTTTTAAGATCACATTGAAAAGCTTGGATTTTTATATTTTAAAAGCATTTTAGAATCCTTAACTTACTGAATTAATGCTGATGGACTTAGTAACATTGGATTAAACACACAATTGTATGGATCACCTAAGCTGTTCCAGTGTTTTTGTTTGGTCATGTTAAACTTACTGTTATTTCCTAACAGAGCGACAAGGGAAGTCCCTCATTCATTTACATGACCAGATCACCACACACCCTCCTCCACATGCTCCAAAGTTATTCAGGAGATGAACTTAAAGCCCAGATTCCCTGATCATCACGGCCTGGAGGCTTCATTGAAATAACTGAGCTTTCTAAACTCACTACTTTAAGCTCCTCTGCAGTAATTATGCATTCATGTGCAGATAATTGGCATCCACGAATATGAAATGTTTGGTGGACCCTTCAACACTGTTAACATCTTTGGATGTTGTCAGACAAAGCCCGTAGGTGTTACCCCATTTCCATCTATTGAGAATGCTGGGAAGAGGTTGAAACAGCCCTGTGTTTACAGTAAACTTTAGGGGAAAATGCTGAGTGCTACTGAATAGCTTTTTACCTACTTATTAGTATCTATTCCCCCCAGCCCCACAGGCAGCCATCAATAGCTGGAGTCTTAATTAAAGAAACTGATGCAGATTTGTCAATCATACACACATATATATAATGTTCTGATACTGTAAGTATTTTATTCCCCTGACATTACTGTAAGTTCTGGACATCACGTGAAAGAAACGGAGACATAACAAACCCTCATGTTTTTACTTCTATGACATCAGCATATTTATTTATACTTGCATACTGGAGTCACTATATGTTTCATTATACGTAAAATGTGTTGTTTTATTATACTAAAAAAACTAATTGTGAGACCCAAATAAATGCAAAAAAATGTGGCTTGAGAAATGTTACAGTTAATTATATTTGTAATTAAAAATATAAAAAATGACAATGAAAATCATTCATGGAAAAACATGAAAGAAATGTAAGCAGGGATAACATTTTTTCATTATGTTTGCTTGACATGGAGGAAAATTACAAACAAATATTAACTCTCTGTTCTTTATCATTGATATGGGAAAGTGTTTAAAAATGCCAGAATTATGCATGAATTTCAGCCTTAAATCAAAAGCCTCTTGTGGAAAGAAGAGGGTTCAATTGTCACGTCTCCACAGGATTTGCTTTGGCAGTGTGGTGTCTTTGTCAAAAGCAGTTGTATGTTATCTGAGTAACAGAAACAGCCCTTTATGTGGTGGGACGCATAACTGTTAAAACTTCACTGATAGCCGTTGCGGGGGTGTTCTGTGCACTATTGTCATTGAACAGGAGCTCACATGGTGTTACCATTGGGTTCTTTGTAATGTGGCCCTAGTTTTTTTTTTTTGCATGAGCATGAGGCCAATCTGCTTGGATTGCTGCGCTTGGTAAGGGGCCTTTGGGTTTTCAATGAGGTCTGTATTTCACTCACTTTCAACTGTTATGTTTCCTGCATATATCTTTGTACTCAGTGTTAGTGTGTCTAGGAAAGCTGATGGTGTCATGTTATTTAAGGTCGGCCAAATTAGACAGCATCTTACAGAGGAAAGGTTTTGTTTCCTCCGGCAAAAAATAACATTAACAGCCAGGACTAATTAGAGTAGAAGGTCTTTCTTAAATGCCAGAGATCATTCACCAATCAGAGAACAGCGAAACTTTTAAAATAACCAATAACTGACGAATAGACAAGCTACTTTAGTTTTGAAGAATTTAGCAACTGTGCCAGAGACAAATAACAACATTTTAATGCATGCAGATTAAAAACTATAATCTCAGCAACCAAACACAGACAGAAGACATTACCTCCATGGCTATAATAAGAAACAGTGTGTTTTCGGGAAAGCCTTTTGTCAAAAGCATGTATATGATTCCTTTAATAGATTCAGAGGCCCAGACACAGATTCATTAGTGATTCCTGTAAGGACCAATATATCAGAGGGTTAACAGGAAGTATGTCGCCGCTTAGATACAGCAGTGACTGCCCAAGGCCACACAGAAAGCTTTATCTCACACAGAGACTGTCTCTATCTTTATATGTTCTTACTCTCAAAATTGCTTCTTTCTTCCTTATTCAGTGTCTCTCTCATGTCTTCAGTACATATAATACTCCCTAAATACTTTTGGATGGTGCAAAAAACAATACTTTTCTGGTCCACCAGCTAGACCAGCACAAACCACCATAAACCAAAGTAAGTAGTACAACCTTCAGCTGGATATAAAGTAAAATAAAAGTTTTGTTCTTAGGCAGGGAAAGACATGGTGTCAAAACGTTTTACCACTTTAGGTGCTTGTTGCCCTGATTTTCCTTACAAACAAGCTCTGTGACACTGTGCTGGTGTGAGTTACAGATGCTGCTGTGCGTTGACGTAATATGGAGTCTTACGCCACCTTACGGCGTAATTCAAAACTGCAGAATGTGTATTTTACAAAATGTCACTTACCCCAGTTATTAATTCTTTCTTTACATTTTAAGAGGTAATATGTTTTTTTTGTATTTCTTTTTTTTGCTTAGGAAATAATACTAATAAGAATAATTGGGAATTTTGTTATTATAACAATATATCATATACTACAAAATAATAAAACATTTAAAATTATAGCGTAGATCTAAAAAAGGATCGTTCTGCCTATTATATTAAGTTATCCAGACAATCATAATCACGGCTTGGTCTGCAGTGCATTTTTGAGTCACTTCGAGGTTTGTCCAAGATTGCTATCCGTAGAATTTTTGCGATTTCAAGATGGCGGCCACCACGGATGAAAACGTGAGCTGTTCTTTTCTTTAAAGAAAACATTTTATTATTTTGAGATCATAAGTAAATGTGTCAAAATACGAGTGGTTGGTGTCGTGATTTGTGAAACTGTCCGTGTTTTGGTAGCAAGCAAATAGCGAAACAAAGACATTTGCACATTGGTTAATTTGTAAGCTTCGTTGTCATATTAGTGAATATTCTCTGCTAAAAATCCGGTTTATTTGTCTTTTGTAGGATCTTGTTGATAGTGACCTTCCTACTGCAGTACGTCTACTGAACAGCCTCACAGAACAGGTCAGAAAATGTTGCTTTGTATGAGTTTCAGATTATAAGTTTATGTGAGGTTTTACCCACCCATATAGTATAAATATAAGGAATGGGGGAGACGTGTGTGTGTGTTGTTGTGATGATTATGATCTTATTTTCAGGTGGCATCAGTAACTAGTCATGTCCGGGATCTGATAAATAAAGTCAGAGAAAATGCTTTTCAAACGTCTAAGGTATGTTTCACATCCATGTTAAAATACAGCCACCGCTGCATTAAACTTTTAAGTGACTCTTCTGTTTGGCTTGTCCTGCAGGGTTTGTCTTTTCTCGACCTGCGATACCACCAGTTACTGTTTTACCTGCAAGATTTGACTCATTTGATCGGTTTAAAAACAGAGGGAGTCAGTATAAAGGACAACAGCGCCATTCACAGGCTGGTCACTATTAGGACGGTAAGACATTAACGTTACATCTACAGTATATAATCAGTATATAAGCACCAACATAATTACACCTATTAAAGTTGTGGGATCTTTGCGAGTAGTTTCATCGGTTCTGCTTTTTCTCTTTTTTTGTTCTTGTATAGGTTCTGGAAAAAATGCGTCCCCTGGATCACAAGCTGAAATATCAGATTGATAAATTAGTGCGAACAGCAGTAACAGGCAGCATCTGTAAGTGTTTTTATTAGTAAGGTTTTTTCATTGTCTTGATGTGTTAAGATTAAGAATATTGTGTCTTTGGCAGCTGAGAATGACCCTCTACACTTTCGTCCTAATCCTCAGAACATGGCAAGCAAGGTAAATCTCTATTGCCATTAAAAAGAGGCTATTTTACAGTAATGAATGAATGAATGTTGAAATGAAACTGATTGAAAACATGTGCTGTTTTGTGTCCCCAGCTCAGTGAATCTGAAGAATCAGATGATGAGGATGGAGAAACGAAGGATTCTGAGAAAAAAGAACCAAGTAGCAAGAAATATGTTCCTCCTCGGATTGCCCCAATGCATTATGGTACGTTATTCAGTTAGGTGCTAGTAACATAGTTACACTTCAGGCTGCACACAAATATAGTGGGTTTTATATCTATTAAACCCGCCTGTCCACACTCAATTTTCCTTGTAGTAAAAGTTCATGTGCACAGTCAAAATCTGGGGAATGTGGTCCATATTAGTTGCTAAAATGCCATTGTAGGTATACTTTATTATTAATATTATGATTATGATACATTTTTATACAATTGAGAGCTCTCAGAGTCAATGTACAAGACATGTCTATCATTTTGCCAGCTCAGTTAGATTTCAAACTTATTGACTTGTTGGTGGTTAATGTTTATTCCCAAACCCTCCTTTCTATATAATTAGATGGGGACATGACAGAGGCAGACAGACAGAAGGATCTGGTTGATAAGCAGAGGAAAGTGGCGCTCCGCAGTTCTGTGATCCAGGAGCTCCGGCAGCAGTACAGTGATGCTCCAGAGGAGATCAGAGATCGCAGTGACTTCCAGACAGAGCGGCAGAGCAGAGAAGAGCAACACAGGTACAAACTGTAGAGATTTATGAGAAGCAGACTGACAATAATGAGTTGCTTGTTTTATAGGTCTGCATGTATCACAAATGACATTTCCTTCAGTAATAGTTTGCATTTCTGTAATCAATTTAAATTATAGTAAAATATATTAAAATTCAGGAAATAATAAATATTCTTTCTGGTAAAAGCAAGTTTAACTTCTGTGTTTAACTGTTATGGTAACATTTTCATGCTAGTTATCGGCTTTAAGCTAAACCTTCTTTGACTGTACACAACTTTTTAAAATATTTAATTTGATGTATATAACTAATGCACATTAGTAATAATTGAATAATTTTAAAAAAATTATGGTGCAAATTTTTTTATGCTTTTGTCATTTATTTTTCACAAGGAAAAACTATGAGGAGTCTATGATGATTCGTTTGAACATGACACGCGAGGAGAGGCACAGGAAGAGAGCAGCTGTTGGAATGACATCACAGCTGAGAAACATTGCACAGTTTGGTGACATCACTGCTCTGACTGGGGGAGAAGCACAGGTGTGCTGTAGTAACATTATACTTTGTTCATACTTAGCATGTATTTGTGTCAGATAGAATTCACTTATTTGATGTGAAAACTTAGAACCACAGTGTTTTTCAGATGTGGTTAACCTCTGACCTAAAGAAGTTAGACATGTACGTGTATTAAAAAATTGTGAATGTATTTTCTCTTCTTTGACAGGATTTTGGTCACCCAAAACCCAAGAAAAAGAAGAAAATGACCAAGAAATCTAAAAAGAGAGGCAAGTTTTGTCTATTTGGAAGCGTTTTAAAAAATACAATTTTTAGTTTTGTATATTTATCTTTTATATTATCTTTTCAGCTTTCAGGAAGCACAAGTAGAACATCTAATACCAAGGAAAACATCTCAGATGAAGAAAATGTTTTGCTACTTTTCAGAATTCAAAATAAATTTTTGAATAAACTAATTCTTCAGTTGGTATCATTTGATTGGAATGTGTGAACTTTTATGTGTTTTTTTTGTTAAATCTTTGTACTAATCAGAAAAAAAGATTAGCATATTGTAAGTCCATGTTTGTCCAGTGTCAACAATTATGTAAAGCCTTCACAAAAAAACTTTATAATAATAAAATAAACTAGTTATTGTGCAGTAAACAGTTACACAAGTAAACAAGTGCACAATTTTGTAGACTCTTATAGGATCTTATCCTATAAGACTCTCATAGGATCTGAATTTTTTAAAATTCCCCCGACAATTTATGGAGTTGTCATTAAACCTGCAAATATTGTGTCAAGACAATAAAGTGCCAAACATTGCAGTGATTTTTGTAATCTGGAACAGTGTTGCAAAAGCATTAAAGCATTATCACCGGCACTTCAGATGATCATTTCCACACATTTACTGCACAATTTATTGTCTACATGTTTATTTGCACTATATTTACTGCATAATTTGCACCCCTGTGCTATGTACTGACTATTGTTATAACAGTGCAGTAAAATTGTTACCTACCTATTTACCTAAACTGCATTTCGTTGCCCTGTATTTGTACATGGCATTATGTATGCTAGAATGTGAACAGAATATTGTAATCAAATGTTGCTATGGTAAAGTTGAGCTGTATGTTTGGTTATGGGGTGTGATCTGATGGCTTTTGTAAATCACTGGACCACAAACTTGAATCAGGAAGTGCTACTGAAAATGGACCTTAAAAATACACTATTTGCCAATGGTTCATTCATTATTCTGATAAGCTCCTTGTGTAACAACAGCACAATAGTGCTTGACCCTATCTTCACTGCTTGCTATTGTATTTGCATTTGTGGTTAATGTTTATTGTGAATGTTAAAATATTTAGTAATTTGAGCAAATTGATTTTAGAAACATAAATGCTAAAAAAACTGTTAGTATGGTAAAAATAAAGCAGTTTACTTTATCAAACTTAACTTTTCTTTGCTCAGTACAGTATTACAATGACAACTGTAAAATAGTTTTTACAGTTACACTCAACATAAACAAAATGCTACAAATGGCCCAGAAATACACCACCGCCATAAATTTTAAAGGCCCAAGAATGACAAGACAATTGAAATACTTTTTACACAATGTCTTTTATTTTTTTCTAATTACAGACTCATGGGTTAAAAATAAAATAAAAAAAGGAAAACATCTTTTCTCTTCCACACCCACTTCCCCATCTGAAAAAGGAAAACAAGAAACAGAAACAACACAACCTCTCCTTACAAACCCCCTCCTTCCCCCCCAAATAAAAGCTCTGATCCCCTCTGAAAGTAACCGATACCTGCAGCTCACGCATTAGCGCTCCGTCGGGCCCTAACTGCACTGTGCACTGGAAAAGACAAGGCCCTAGAACAACCCTCCCCTTCAACTTGCTTTCTGGTTCTGCCTCCCTCATGAACTCACAATTTTAGCGGCCGTTGCTCTATCATGGCTCTGCCTTTACGATATAAATTTGTGTGGTGATGTGTGCGGTGTATGCGCTGTGTGTTTGTGTTAACATGGGCCTGGTGCATCTCAGTATGTTCACTTTAAAGCTCAGCGCTTGTTATTGTAATAAATGCCTCCGGTGGCGGGCCGGTGGTCACCCTGTCCCCCACCCCCGCCCCCCCAAACAGAGAGGATTGGGTGAGTGTGCATAGCGGGAGCAGATAGAGAAAGAGATGCTGCCGAGACAGTAGGGGGCGCTGCGGCCACGGGAGGAGGGGTTGTCAGCCTCCACTGGTCTTGAAACCTGAAACGACAAGAATTGGTCTAATATACAAAGAGAGAGCAAAGAGAGAGGGGGATGGCGAGCATTAGGAACAGTGGAAGATAAAGATGGTTGAGAATGGCAGATGACAGCAATGAGACAGGAAGAAAAATTGTAAAGGAACAACAAAAAAAAAATAAAAAACAAGATCTCAAAAGCTCAGGCCATGCCATTGTACAACAGTCGCATGATGTGAAAGATGGTTCCAGAACAGTAGAACTTAAAACAACGTGGAACTGTAAACCACTGCTGGAATACCGCAGATGGAGCAGGTAATCCGAGTGAGAGGTGAAGAGGAAAGAAACCAGTGCTGGGGGCCAGAATTCCAGAGAACAGACAAATAATAAAACATGACTCTCAAATAGCACAACTCGCTTAAAACAACAACATTCCTACTATTGGAATATTCACATTCACGGTACAAAAAAAAAGTTAACATTTTTTTTCTGTTTGCCTTGAGTGCAAACATGAAGAGGGCTGGTTGGCGAGAGAAATCACAGCCAGACAAAAGGACACACATCTGCAGCCTGAGATTACATCATCATCAGCTCAAATTTAAACAAATGCCATCAAATCTCCCCAACGGCCATATTGTACCTTACCAGGGTGATCGCAACACCTCCTCACACGCACGCGCACACACAATCGCACACTGCGGCCAGTCAGTCTGTCTTTCCAGAAGATGTTTTTTCTTTTTTGTCTTTTTTTCTTCTTTTTTCCTTCCTTTTTTTGAGAGGGGTCTTAACTTTTTTCTATAGGGACATGGGGTGATAGTAAAGGGGGATTCAGGGGGGTGGGGAGGTATTAGTAAGGGGAGTACCACGATGTTGTTCGCCCTCGGCCCCTGGAAAAGAGAGAGAAAAAGAGGGTGAGTTTTTTTGTGTGGCTGGTTTAAAACGGACACCAATTTTTGTGTGTGAAGTTTGTGTTTGCAACTGAGTATGTGTTATATGCATGTAGCTAATGGGCCTTAGAGCAAAGATTTATGCCAAAAATTTGCACTCGTGTTTTAGGTATACAAATTTTCAAAAGATGAAATGCAATGTATACCCCTTTTCCTGATAAAGAATTAGTTATTAAAACAACCATATATACAGAAATCCAATAAGCGCTTTAAGTACTTTATAGATGTAAAAAGCTGAGGAAGATTATCCAACAGCAAAATGTGTGTGTGTGAATTATATTCAAGCTGTTCTAGTGTCCATTGTAAGAGATAGTGAAAGCAGTCTCTCCCTCTTTCTCTCTTTCTCTGTAAAGGTGGCTGAAGTCTCTGTAAGGGAGAGATTGTGGGCACATGAACCCTCAAACACACACATACAATTACAGTAAACAGCATACATCTCTACAGTCTCCGGAAATGAACTGGGCCACAGAGTACAGACACACACACACACACACACACACACACACACACACAGTAAAGACACAGGCAGCAATTCACACTCAATATCATTCACAAAACTCACTTCAGCAACACATGTATTTTGCACATGGATTTGACACTAAATATCATATCAGGCTGCAGGAATGAACCCTCCATTCTGGAAGTGAATACATTGTTATTCATGCAAGGGAAGTGAAAATGAACCAAAATGGCATTTTTCAGAGTTGAGCTTGACATCAGTTTTAATCAGATGCATAAATTACAGTTAGCAGGTTTTCTGATTAAAACTTGACACTAATTGAAGCTCCGCTCAAAATGAAGGCGTGACAGTTTTCAAACAAACTGATGTACAAGGTTCTGAGTCTGATTCATAAAATGTTTCTCCTCAAGATTCATGAGGCTACAGTTTAAAAAACTGTGATATTAACAAGGTGATGTTCAAATATTTGTCGCTCTAGCTACAACAGAACTGATCATAATACAAAGGTTCCTGCAATAAGTCCATATAGAAAAAACATTTCAAAACTGTGTCTCAGAACCACGCAACCATGTTCCTATCAATAGTAATTTGGCAGATAAAACAGTAATCCACAGAGTACAGATCTCTATTAGCTGAACTGAGTGTATTAGATTTGTGACTAAAGTAGGTCACTAGGTAGGAAGCTTGCCTAGTTTTGAGACACAGCCCACACATTTTAACATTAGGAAGCAGGTATATGGCTTCCAAACCTACAGTGAGTTGAAAGGATCAATCCATGCTCAGAATTTTTCACTGCAGGAGAAACAACAGACCGAGGTGATGGCAATGACTGACTGTGACGTCATGGGTTTAATGGTTTTGGTAATTCTCTCAGTTTTACTTGTAACATGATGACACACAGGAGTTTGCACAGAGAGTGCTGCAATGTCCATTCTCTATAGCGTTTTTTACAACATGCATTATTACAAAGCAGTTTACCAAAGAACAGTGGCTTGCAAACCCTCCAGTAGATATTTATAGTTGTTTTTGAACGGCCACATCAATGCTCAGCATAGTTGTGTTAAATAATAATAACTGTTAATAAGTTTTGAAAATTGTTACAATATTTTGAATATTAAGAATCTCATCTGCACCTTTCAAACTTCTGGCAGCATCTGAAGGTGTCGTTCATGTGTCATTCAAATGTCACACAATATATTCTAGTTTTACAACAGCATTTCAGCAAAATATGCTGAAATGATTTTCCACACCGTTTACAATCTATTTTGGTGTGGCAATTTCTGTGAGTCCAATGTGCAATCTAGAG
This sequence comes from Yasuhikotakia modesta, assembly GCA_036877545.1. Taxonomy (NCBI): domain Eukaryota; kingdom Metazoa; phylum Chordata; class Actinopteri; order Cypriniformes; family Botiidae; genus Yasuhikotakia; species Yasuhikotakia modesta. The sequence continues at coordinate 56,467 of JBAJNP010000892.1, read as the reverse complement.
TTCTTTAGGCTCATGCATGTCAATATTAATGACAAATGTTACAATTTATCAACCTTGTACTGATGCTACTCTGCTAACTTCTAACAATAGCACCATAGTGTGTCTCACACCCATCACACACTCACATCAGCACTCTCTGTCCAAATGAAAGGTGTATCAGGGTCAAACATTCAGTTGGCTGCGTTGCTCACCTGAAGGCCCGTCCTCTGCCTCTGGGGGGTGTGTAGCCACTGTAGTAGCGTGCTCTGGATGAGAAGTTTCCTCCCCGTGAACGGAACCGGGCTCGCGGGAAACCACGGTCTGTGGTGCTAATGCCAGGACGATTCGTTCTCTTAGCGCCAACCTGTTTGAACCCACAGGAAATGTATTTAAATCTGACCTAATGTTGTATATTTCATAATATAAACAAAAACAGTGAAAAAGTTAACTGTATAGAATAGACAACTGTGTGGTTAAAATGATGAGATTTAAAAACACATTCAATTTAATACTATTAGCTAATAACCATGCAATGTGTGGTCTTACCTTAATCTGCCTTCCTCTGAATAAAGACTCATCCAGCGCCATTGCCGTCCTAACAGATTCCTTATCTGCAAACTCTATATACGCGAACCTGAAACGTCAAGAGACTAGAGTCACATGAGAGCATCACGCATCATGTAGAATTAATTACTGATCTACAGAGGCTGATTACTATTAATACATAAATGAATGCATGCCTTAATTCCATAACCCACTGTTAAGATCATAATGTAAATGATTTATGAACAGCAACCTATGAACAGTACACCATGTTAAAAGAGGCTGTGATTAAAGCACTACATCATGTGCAATAAAAATTAATGGCATTACTTGGGAAAAGCTTCTAAAATTCTGTGGAACAGAACAGCACAGTGCCACAGAACAAACTCACACCTCAAACGTATATGCCTGTTTTACGACCTCCATATATCTTAATAGTGTAATTTCTTAACAAAATCAGTGCCAACATTGTCTCAATTATGTCACCAATTACATAATTGGCAGTTCAGTCTGTGGGCACAGATGATGTCTTACTGGCATCACTAAATCTGTGGCTACCCTGTGCAGATACTGCTCTACTGAACAGAAACGAAGACCATATAAATAAGATACTCAGTGTTAAAGGGGATTATATGAATGTATTGTAACAGTTACCCTTTGGGGTGTCCTGTAAATTTATCACACAAAATGGTGACTCTGTTGACAGACCCACAGCCATGAAAGTGGGCCTCCAGCTCTTCTGCTGTGGCACCGTAATCCACCTGCAATGAATTATCATTGTCCTTAATCATTATTACAGAGATACAACAAAACACTGAATGAATATGTATAAAGTAGGATTAAATATGAATACAAATGCTGTGCGAACAAACCACCGTACATTTCCGACATAAATAGACCTTCCATCAGCTTCCATCTTTTCTTCAATGGACATTATGACAGGGCCGGCTGCAAAGACAGAAATCATTTAAAAACATGACTTTCAATGCACTGTAAACACACGCCTACAATTTCTGCATGGCTGCAGCATAACTCAATGGCTGAAATGTAGGTTACACTTTTCCCTAGACAAAATATCACTATTGCCCTCATATGATCCAGTGTTTGTGGTTATTCCTCTCCGTCTAATGCAGCCCCTATTTATCAGAACTGTCGGTTCAGCAATGTCCTCCTTTGTTACTCTATCTTCCCCTCACTTGCATGTTCTCCTTGCCTCCCTCAGTCATTCATTCATTCATTCATTCATTCAGCCACACTTACTAGGTGGAGGACTGAGGTTCATCTGTTTTTCCACCTCGTTCTGTAGCTCCTTCAGTTTTTCTGCCTCCTCCTCCATCTCTCTCACCCTGGCTTTAATTGCCTCCAGCTCCTGAGAAGACAAAAGAAAACACATATATGTAATCCATACACATCCAGTCAAAACACTCAATAATAAACGTAATGCCCACTTTGCTCATAATGAATATTTTGCATTATATAAAATCAATACAATGGGTTTTTTACATCATTTGGAAAAACCCATTGGAAAAACTCAGATTTAGAGCAAACCCATACATGTGCTTAGAAAGTGTGTCTTTACACAAGAATACACAAGTATCATTATTCCTAACAGCGATCATGGACCCAGAACGCACACATGCACCCCTCTCACGTGATTAACCACTGAGCCCTTTCAAACTGCCCTTTATTTCCATTCTACACAAGCTGTCCGGTCAGCAAGACGCCCTTGCAGCAGTTTTGGATGTCACAGACAGAGCCACTTTATAAGCATGATGCCATGCGTGTGCCCATAGCTGTGTTTGAGCAAAAGCACTTTCTGTGTGTGTGTGTGCGCGCGCGAACACAGTTACGGCAGTGCTGCATTGCAGGGCAGAGTCGATCCCTTCTAAAAGTAACACTGCACGCATGTGATGTCCCCGTTTACGCAGTTAAATCCAGTTCGTCTATATAACGTTCTGCATGCTAACTAAACGTTCAATTAATAAGGATATATAACCAAGTACATGCAAACGAACTGACGATGAAAACACTGCACAGCACGAAACCATCGTTTTAGATCAAATACTGCATGATGCACGCATGCACCATATAAATGCATTACTTACTCTCGCTCCAATATTACCAGTGTATTGAGAAAAAGACGTACGAGCCCAGCCCCAATGCACCGCACCCGTGGAACCCAATACAGCATCTCCACACCAGAATCATAAAATTATGCAATGCATCGACATCCGTTTACCACTAACACTTACCGGATAAAATTATCACAATGTTTATGGTTGCATATACATCTGCATGGTAAAACTACAGTACAGCTTGCGCGCTAATAACTCAGCACATTACCTCTTAACAATCAGATGCCATTCCGATCATTAACCGTATTTTATAACCAAGGTTTATTCCATTTCAAAGGCCAACAACAGCCCGTGTCTCTTCAGACAGTTAGCAACACAACTTACTTTCGCAAGCCGACAAAGTAGATGCTGTCAACATCTAACATCACTGATAAGAAAAGAGGCGTGTTTACCGTGAGCCGTCTGCTTTTCTGCGGATGGAGCCACACTGCTGCGGCTAATGGTGGCCTGTACTACCCTCGCCCCTGTCTCTTGCATCTCCCGTCTCGCATTTTTGCGATGGAGATTTTTTTCCCGTTAAGTCGACAGATCTGGCGCAGAGGAACACAAAACGATGTTGCGCCAACATGGCGGCCAGTACCACGCATGTCACTCACTGATCTGCTGCACTGCGTGAGCCACAATGGCGGACCAACCGACTTGACAAAATTGGTTTCGCATTCACATGACCGGGGGTTTTCTGTTCGGTAGTCACATATTTCGCTTAAACAACGGCTTGGGGAAACGTACGATAAAATGTTGCGTTTTAACTCGGTACCAAACACATAAACGAAACTAGATGTTAATCGCTCAAAGTATCGTGCGTCCTTCACTCACCGGATCTTCAATAGCGGCCTCACCCTCGTCTAGTCCAGGTTCTTCGTCGCCGACGCCTGGGTCCTCAAGTTCTGAGTGACCCGGGTCCGAGTCCAGCAGAGACTCCTCTGCCAGTCCATTACCAAACTCCGCCATCGCCTGTTTCCCGGTGGTCCGACGCGCCTCGTGGCTGTACTACAGGCCGCGACTCACGCAGAGCGAGCGCGAGAAGGGCAGGGGAGGGAATATAAACGGCGGAAAACGCCGCTCACTGAATTTAAAATGGGGAATAAAAACCCGCCTCGTTTCTTCGGGAGCTCCGACGTGTCCTCTGGCGAAATTAAAAAATGAGTTGCTTCCCAAACGTAAATAAGTTTAGTCAATAGCTCGCTTTTACAACTCTATTTACATGAAGACTATTCGTTAAAAGCAAATGTGTATTCTTCGCGAGAGCTCGTGTGTCCAGAACAGAAATGGAAGCCGTAGGCGGGGATTCAGAGCAATGCAGACACATTGTCGAGAGGCGGTTGGATAATTCTGCCGTTTCGACACGCCCTCTTAACACAGCGAGCCCTGCTATTGGACGTTTATCATGACGTTTACCTGCTCTCGTTGCGTAGACTTTACAGAAGCACTCTAATTGGACAAAAACAACGTCGCTCACGGCTCACAGACCGCCTTTGGATTAAAACGGCATGGAGCTACTATGCATGAACTGTTAAATAAAGAGATTATTGACAAGAGATTTGTGATTATCTGATGCAACGAAAACATATACGTACATATTTGTAGCCATTATTGACTTTCTATAAAGATAACTTTATTATTTTAAGCTCCTCATTATGCAGGACAAAGTATCTAATAGTGGGTGGGTAGAAATATATAGAAGTGCATGGAGGAATAGGTTCAGAGGTGCAAGTACACAAGATACACGGCCTATTCAAACACACACATACACAGAGGGCGAATTGTCCTAATGTGGCACACTTAAGCTTTAACTCTCCCCCAAACCAATGAATGCCAGTGAATAACAAACAAATCAAAGCTGTACTGCAATGAGATTAAAGTATATAATAATATTGGGTGCGGATTTACCACCTTGTCTTAACATTGTGTTATACTACAGAAGTCCAAAATACAGAAAATGTCCCACATTAGGACAATTCAACCTATATAACCACACACTCACAAATAATTCAGTCAGTTGTGACTGGATGATCCAACCAAAAATCATATGTTATGTATACAAGAAATGGAAACACCAATAGATGAACTGAAGTTTATTTGTTTTCTGCATAAGAAAAAAGGAGAACCAACACAAAATGAAGGTACAAATGAGGGGAAAAACAAGCTTATCAATATTCTAATTTTCATAACAAGACTGCAACCATTATCGTTCAATATTCATATCAATAACATCTCCAAGGTTGAGACAGATTAAAAATCGTTATGAATCAATAATAATCAAAACAGAGTACTGAAAAAAAATAGTAAAGTAGTACAGTTATAACAAGTGATAATCAAGTGTCAATGAAAAAGTGAAAAGATAATATAAAAAGAATTTCTCTGTATTATGCCTATATACTCTGAACAGTGCAACACTGTGTGATCCCACATCCCGCACTGCACTACAGCCCAGTCCACGTTCATTTAATATGAGCTACAACTTGACACAAAATTGAACAAAAACAAGGTGTATGTGCTGGAATATACTAACAACAAAAACTTCAAGTGTCTCAAGCCGAGCTGTCTGAACTGCAGTTACATGTAGCTGAAGTTTAAACCCTGGACTAGTTCAAAGTGTCAAGACATGGGAGTTTCTTTACGGTTTGCATTATGAACACTTCCAATCAAGATAACTTTTTTGGTTTCTTTAATGACACAAAGCAAGAGAAAGAACTTTGGAATATAATTTTCTTAATATAGTTCATTAAAAAAATCTTTTAGTTTAGCATTTTGTTAAAGTATTAATAGTATCAATAATAATATACAAAGTAAAACCAAAAAGAAAAATCATCTTTAGTATTTCACGTCCTTCAAATCACACCTCCTGTTGCCCGTTTTCAATTTGACTCAAAAACTCTTCTCTCCTGGTGGGTTTTAAAGAAAATACTTTCATCTCCTCAGTCCTATGAGCACTTGGTTTGCAACAAAACATGCGTAATGACAGAACAAGAAAAAATGACAACTCTCTCCCATATTTCTAAAATGGTTTTGCTATTCCCTTAAATGAATTTTGTGTTTATTTTTAGTGACAAGATGGGGTTATTCCCTAACAAATTTAAACCAAAATGGTTAAAGTATAGAATTTCAATATTCCACAAATTTATATAAAATTGAGAAAGTACAGACTTGACTTTGGCTTCGTGCACAGCAGAAAGGTCTGATTTATTTTAATCCATGTTTAACTATGTGCAATGCAAATCCTTTAAAAATAACATTAAATGCTGATTAATACTTAATTATAATTTGATGAGTAAAATTTCATAATACAACAAAATTGCTTTTAGTGGAACTTTAAAACCATGTTTGAGACTTTAAAAGGGTCAAAGTGCTGTTTATTGACCATCTGACATCTTTAACTTTCAACTAAACCTCTGCTGATGAATATACGATTGTCATGATGGTTTGTAAAAATAGCTATCATATTTTTAACAACTTCCACGTTTTGTGTCTCAGAACACCCTCCCAAATTCTTTATATTTCACAAACATACTCTGCCATATTTGTCATCTCTGGTATTTCATTACCATAAGCTGTTAATACAGTCTAGACATACCTTCAACTGAACCTGAATGTTTAGTGGAAAAAATGTTTACAGAATAAATTTCTTTGATTTAAAATGATGACTCAGGATAAGAGCTTAGAAACATCTCTATATAAGCTTGTTAAAATGTTAAAGACCACCCTGGCTCAAGTAAAAGCAGTACCACATACTTAATTGACAATCTAGAGCACTTTGGTTGAGTTTTTGGGTGCTTCATTACTATAGAGTCTCCCAGTCAAATTAAGTGTTTTTGTAAATACATGTAGATTATTACCCAACATAATAGGAGTTTAAAAATGAGATGAAGTTGTGAAAGATGAACCATAATTACATAAGCATTAGCATGTCCATGATTACCATTTCAGTAGATTATTTATAGTAAAATTATGCTGTGGCAATAGGTCATTAAAAGGAGCCCTGTAAGCAAAGACTATATAATAATGTCTTGCTGATCCAAGGAAAGAGCGAAGACGGACAGAGTCATTCTGGGCCCACTTTAATCTTAGAGCCTCAAAAGAACAATAGCTTAAAAGAGCAGCACCCATCTTGTCTATTGAAAGACTACAAGTCTAGTGGGTCCGCACTGTGCCAGCTTTAATTCTTTAGCTGGAGTTGCTAGCTGGTGATGTGGAAGAAGACTGGCTAGCAAGACCAGTAGACTTGGTATCAGATCCATTGCTGACCAATGATGCTAGCTGACCAAAGTTAGTGGTTTTCAGTGTGGCAAGATGTCGAGGCGAAAAGACATGGTCACGTGCTGCAGCCCTGGATTCAAATTCAACCCCACACGCCTCACACTTGCCTGTTAGAGTCTCATGGCCTGTTGACTGGCTGACAGAATATGATGAAGAAGGTTCCACAACTGTCAGTTGGACAGGTTTGGGCAGGATGGGACGGTTGGCTCGGAGGGCACTGTATTGTAGGTAGCTACCCGAACTGACGTCTATCTTCTTAGAAGGGTCACTGGGGTTAGGAGACTGTGGAAAGAGGTAACCAAAACAATATTAATGTCATTTTCTTACAGAATAACTGACAATGTCTACAATGCCTAAAGCCATTATTTTGCCATTCAAAAAAGGGTTTACTTACAAAAGGGTTACTAACATTAGCAAAAATGTATTTGTAAAAGTATATTCTCACAGAATTAAAAATAAAGTTAAAAAATGAAATTTATTAATGACACCAATAAAAATAATTCAAACTAGAAGATTAAAGAAATTTCTATATTGGTACCACTACATATTTATCTTATCTTGTTTATTGTATCTATTATGTATAACAGGATTTAAAATGTGAATGAAAAAGTAAGAGTGGGGCACTATGATAAAATATCAAAAGCAACAAGTGACAAATTGTTCTCACCATCTTCTCTTGCTGTAGTCTCCAACGTTTCTCCTTGGCACGTGTATTTTGAAACCAGATTTGCACAACCTTCAGTGGAAGCCCAAGCTCTGACCCCACTGCCTCACACTCTAGTGCATTAGGATGAGCACATGTCTCATAGCACGACTGCAGGATGGACAGCTGAAGACCATTCAGGTGAGTTCTTGGTCGTCTTGGGGTGGAGTTCTGCTGCAGGTAACTTATTTCTTTTTGGCTTTGACCAGAGGATGTTGTAACTGTCACAGGGGATGGTGTGGTAGTGGTATGTGTAGACCTCAGTGAACTTAGGCCTAATTGTTCTCTTGAAAGGGTGTTTATCTTAAAAGGACCTTTTTGAGACCAGCATTTGAGCCCATTGTGTTTCTGAGATGCCACGGCAGAAGATTTGTTAATTGGCGTAGTAGACAATTTTGGCACCATGCGGTTGGTAGGTGCAGACTGAACACCTTGGTAATCACCATCCTCTTCATCTGTTTGGTCTGACTCCGCCTTCCTTCTCTGAGAAGATCGAGATGCAGGAGTCCCACTGACTAAAACAGGAACTGCAACTGGCGTGGCCACTGTCTTGGGAGCTATTTTAACCATTGTAATGGAAGTTGCTTCAGCTTTGGTCTTCTGTGCTACTAATGGACTGGTTGACACAATAGTAAAGGAGGGCTCATTTGTTCTACTTGGACCTTGAGTGGGTGTTTTCAGGGGCTCTTTGACTTCCTTCACCTTATCTGTCTTGGCAGGTGCATTTCCACTTTGGGGTTTGGAAGAGGCCCAGCCAGTAGAGCTAGGAGTAGGGTTAGGTTTAGGTGATGACAATAGGGGTTTAGAAAGTGGCCAGGTGAACTTAATAAGTGGTTTTCCAACAGCCGCCAAAGTGCCATCACTGATGAAACGGACCTCTCCCTTTCGTTCTCTAGCTCTCATATTCTGGAACCAGATCTGGACCACTTTTTTTGGAAGGTTAACCCACTCTGATATTTGTTCAAATTCATGTTTTCCTGGATTTGGATCTTTGAAATAACATCCATAAAGAATATCCAGCTGGTCAGCATGAATGATGGTCCTGGATCTCCTCATGTCCCTAAATCTGCGTACTTTTGACCTCTTTTGATCTCGCTCTTTTTCTTGTTCCTTCTCTTTTTCTCTCTCCTGCAGTGATGTGTTAACTTTCTCTGCTGCCCTCATGTACACAGTGCTAGTCTTAGCCAAATTATTGCGATTAGTTATAGTACTGTTATTTGAAGATGGGATTGCAATGGCAGAATCTGGCTTTACCTGAACAACAATGAGACTGCCATCTCCAGGAATGCCAACAGTTGCTGGTCTCAGTCCCAGACCATCAAGCAAATTACTTTTCTGTACACAGGGCTTGTTGGATGCAGATACAGGTGATATTGTAGAGCTGTGGCTTTTCCCAATGCTTAGGTCTAAAGCAGACTCACATTCATTACCATTAGATAGAAAGGAGTGTGTAAGAGAGCTGGTGGCAGATGCATTAAGAGGATCAGAAAGTGCTGCTGAACTTCTAGTAACTGTTTGAGTGTTTGAAAAGGCTGCCACTTTACCCTGATCTCCCTCTGATGCACTAACCCCAATAATGGATGAAGGAAGGGAGAGAACATACGGGCTGTATAACTGGGTAGAAAGAGGTGCCAATGACAAGGAGAGGGGCAGTGGCTGCAAGATCCCAGTTGGAACTCCCTGATGATCAACTGCAACTGAAAGAGGAGTTGGTGGGTCTGCTTGTGCCTCCAACTGAAGATCAAGATCTATGTCTTGTTTCTCTCGCTTGATCTCTAACTCCTCTTTGTCAATCTCACTCCTTTTCTTTCTCCTCTTTGCACTCGGTTCGTCATCATAGTCTTCTTCTGCATCAGAGAGAAAGACTGTGGTAGAGCGAAGGACCTTTCCACCACCACTGGATCTCTCACCTGTTATCTCCCCCTCTGAAAACTGTTTGATTGGGCTACCTGACTCCTCCTTCACAGAGCTACTTTGACTCTCTTCATCAGTTACAATAACAGAGGTGTAGACCTCTTCGTTTTCAGAGTCTGATGTCAACAGCAATTCCCTTGGGCTTCCCTTACCAGCTTTTTCCCTATGTCTTTCTGCACTGTTGGATAAGTCAATTGCATGACTGCTTACAGCTGAAGGACTATGTCCATCTTCACTCTCATCTATCATTAAATTACCTTCTTCATCCTCCAGACTCCTGTCTGGCTCATCGTGAATGCTATCTAATCTTTCCCTATCTTTGGCATGACAGGCATCTAAGAACCATCTACGTACCTCCTCTCCACTCAGACCCACCTCCCTGCCAAGGGCTTCACAGTCCTCCCTCTGAGGACTAGAAGCGTCAGCATCATCTCGTGACTCCAGAAAGGCCCAAAGAACCTGAGACTGGAACTCTGTAAGCAAAGGACGTCCTGAAGATATAAGTGGATAAGCTTTAGCACTCTTATGGCCTGAAGATCTTAAGGCAAGGTTAGTGTTACGAAAGGTGCAGTTAACAGTTTGCTTATGGCTGAGGTCATGGTTTGGATCATGCTGAAGAACCGGAGATGCAGAGGCTTCATTTGCTTTGGAGTTTGCATCTTTCTCCTCACTCCCCTTTTCACCTGTTGTCCCAACTTCCATTTCACTTTCCTTTTGCTCTTGTTCATCACACATGGTGCTGTCATCAACTGTTTTCTCACTCTTCCTTTTCTGGGACTCTTGTATAATGTCATCCTTGGAACAAAATTCCTTTTTTATGCCATCAATCGTCCAGTCCTCTTCAGATTTCAGCGACACCTGCAGTTCAGAAGGTTCAACTTTTACCTTACTTGTTGCTCTCATGTCTGTATCTTTGTTGGTGTCTTCTAAATTCATCTGAGCAGTGGCAGGCATTCCAAATGCAGCCCACTGACTTTGTAAGCCACTAAGCCTTTGGGCCAAAAGAGCCTGTTGTGCAGCGCTGAGACCCAGAACGGGAACAGCCTGCTGCAAAAGCTGGTTTGGAGAGTCAGAATTCTGGCCCTGGATTTGGGTTTGCAGCCCATTCAACACTAAGGGCATGAGCATCTGGGGCTGGGGTATAAGCTGTGGTGCTGCAGCCCCTGGTGTTGCGGATGTCCCAGTTGTTAAGACAGAAGGAAGTATGGAGTGTGGCACAGAATTTGGGTTGGAAGTCAAGAGAGTGAGAATAGCAGACATCGCCTGTGCAGAAGCCACTGGAGAAGAAAGTAACGATGGCGCTAACTGAGGCTGCACCTGCTCTCCATCTTTGGTCATTAATGCTGATGTAGTCAGGTTTGCTTGGGTGATACAATTGCTGGTGGAGGTGTTAACTAATTGCGTGCCACTTCCAACAGTAGTCACAGCCAAGTTTGTGACCATAGTTCCATTTCCTGTATTTGCAGTGGAAATAGAAGTTGCATTCCCAGCACTCCTGCTGCGACTCTGGTGCAAAACAGATTTTAAATGATTTTCCAGAGTGATGGCATGATTGTAAGAGACTCGACAGACTGCACACTGGTATGGTTTGTTGGAGACATAAGGTCGAGTGAGAAAAGGGATTGAGTCACTTTCTTTCAATGTCCCCGTCCTCATTCTCAGAATATGGGTGTCTGAACTATAATGAACATTCAAAGCCGTTCTAGTGGTAAATGACTCCAAACATACATTACACTTGAATGGACGGCTGTCACTATCAAAGGCGATGCTGTTTACATTAGCAGATCTGCCACTGCCTGCAGAAGCCTCTGATGTTTTTACAGATTGCTCCACAGTGTCCTGATCAGACTCCAGGCCCCCAACATCATTTTTAACACCTTCCAACTCTTCGTCCAGCTCTTTGTCCTGAGATGAACCACCCTTGTCACCTGCATCTTTAGATTCACTCTCATTTTGGGCAGCCATTGAAGGGGACTTTGTGTTCTCTAAGTGCTGGGATGTTTCATCTGACAGAATTGATAGAAGCAAAAAAATCAATTAGTAACACTTAAGTGTAAAAGTTTCAAGTAAAGGAAAAGAGTAAATAAGTAAATTGTAATGAATTTGCAAAAAGAACATCATAAAGTATGTAAAAACGCAGAACTAAGTCTTATACTATATACAGCAAGGGGTTAAAAATGTCTTCTGTCTCTTTAAAAATCTCTTTAAAAAACCATTTAAACACTAATTTACACAAACAAGGGGGCTCTTTTTATCACCTTACCACTTCCAGGAGTCAGGAGGAAAACTTAATACCTATGGGGGCCCACAGCCTTTTCCTTAGTAAACTACAACCCACAGGTGGTTTGTTGTCATGGAAACAACTTAAGTGGTCACCAACACAGCCAATTGTGTGTCTGGTGGTGCATGACCTAGACCTGGTATCAATGACACTGGACCCCTGGATCTCAATACTGGGATACAGTGTGGAACCATTGTGGCACAACTGCAAACATTTGTTATGGATGATTAAAACTCACCTGTGTAATTTTCACCTTTGGGTTCTTCATCTGCTGCAACAGCAAGATGCTTCAGACCAGCCTGGGGAGCATAACAAGCAAATAAATACTAAGTTTATAAACAAAAACATGCTTGTGTATAATCACTGTTTTACTTTCAACATGACAATCAAATGTTATTGATTTAAAAAAAACTTTACAGCCTGTGTCACTGACAAAAATGTTTAAAAACATTTATTTTAATTGCTGTTTTTGTAACTCAAACAAAATATGAAAATAAACAATAATGAAAAGCTTTCACAGAAATGCAGTCATAAAAATGCTAAAACAAACATCACCAAGGTACCGCATTTTTACATCTTTTTAAACAACACAGTGTGTATGGATTTTTTTTTAAATTACTTGCATATTCACGCTTGCATCTGCAAAAATCTGCCTCTGCATGGGATCATTACATTTATTCCAATACCAGTGTCATCCACACAAATCTCTAAACCAAATAAATATGCTAATTTTTTTATTCAAAGGCCTCAATAATATTGTTAGAAGATAACAAATAAATTGTCTTTGTAAATATACTCACAATATCCAGTAATTTATCAAGGCAAGAAGGAAGGACACTGTGTTTGTCCGTAAGGTGAAATGAGAGATTCTCTCGGTCTGGTTGACTTTCTTGACATAAAGGACATAGCCACATGGACCCCCTGTTACTGCCAGCATCCAATATTTCTCCTGACTCCTCCTGAAACCACACCCATAGTAGTATTAAGCAAAATAATATTTTATATACACTATAATACATACATTGCATAGTTTAAACATTAAATATGTCATTCTCTTATGCAAATGAAATAAATGCATCATTTTAACATTTTAACAAAACAGAAGATTTTACTGGGGTTACACGCCACAAATATTTTAGATTTATATTTTTACTCCATAAAAGACTTTATTGACAGTCTTTTGTTATATTTATTATATATATTATGTGACGATTACTATTTAATGTATAATGTGTGATACTGTGTAATATTCCACAAATTATAGTTTCTAATATACGGACATCTTTACAAAAATAATATCCACACCATACGCTGTAAACTTTATTATTCAAGACAAAAGTAAAACAAAAAATGCAACAATTGTTCACTTAATCTGATTAATGTGCTCTAATCTGCTTAAAATGGCTTTATTGGCTATACGCTTACACTTACATATCAGAACAGACCTTAAATGATGCATGAGAGTATGTGGGCAAATCTCCCTACTCCATATCTTATTCGCCCATTCGAGTGTGTTCTTAATAAAGCTTTACAATGGCACTTGTTATTTATATAGGCCATGTAATCTCCGTTACGCACTTATAACTGTACTACCGCTCACTTCTGTCCTCTCTGCCTTAAGGATGATTCAGCCAGACACAACAAATCTGGACCACCATTATCGTGGCCTGTTATAATGTTCTGTTTTTGAATGCATCTCAGTACTGTTAGTATCCCATGTTAATCAAACCTGAAAACACCCAGAGGAACACCAGAGTTATGCATTCATTTATCAGTTCTGCAATAACTGGGCTATTTAACGTCAGAGGAGGCCTATATGTTGACCTTGACTGCTCTAAATATATGCTTATGTGTGTAAAACAATAGTGTGCTCTTTGTCAACATACTGTTACCCCTTGTGAATAAAATGACATGAGTTGTAAATAACACATCATGGGTGCAAATCCCCAGGGCTGATCGTGGCAGTAACGTCTCTTTAAAACAATAACCCAAACGAATACCACATTCGTCGAGAGTACAAAACTAACCTTATTGCTTTCCACCTAAAAGCGTTATCCTCCTAAGGCATGCAAATGAATTAAAACACAGTTTTCCGCATCGTGTTTAGCATTGCACTGCCAAGCAATACACGCACATCAAATACCAACAGTGCTTCAATGCCACGCCAATTAGCTTCCTTGCTAGAGAGAAAACATGCACTGAAATCCCAACACAAGTACTATTAACTTCTCCTGAAAGTCAAATACAGACAAACCCACACGCTGCGGGACCCCGTCCTCCGTCTACCCGCGAATTCGCGTCCATATGGCCGCAGTAACTCCTGATTATGTCGTTAATTGAGACACAGCCAAATAAGAAAGACCTGAGTGCAGTTTTATCAATTGGAAACGGAGAGCGCTTTAGCCAGGCTGCTTCGCTAACACACACACATACATATGCACACACACACACTCGTATGATCATGACAAATACCCCATTAAAGTGTGTGGTATCGCAGTCTGTTGCTCTAATTGCCCGATTCAACTTTGATCGTTACAAAGATGGTGACTTGACTGATCTTACTGTTAAAACAAAGGAGCACATTCCCCCCGATAAACATTCGTGGCACTTCACATGGCTAACACAGCTAACAACACTCAACAAATTGGTCAACTAATTATGCATCGCGTATCAAGCCGTAAATCGACCACAAACTTCTCAAAAACATACCGTTGGATGCGCAAATGATCCCTTACAGGCTAAAACAATCGAATCGCCCGAGATGCTGCAGTCCAGGTCCGGTTTAACACACTAATTGAATTGTGTAAATAGGCTTTTAACGCTCAGATGTAAAACCTCGGGCTTGATTAGCGTCTCGTCCCCCTGATTGTAGCCTGTTGGTCGGGCATTGAGACGTTCGCCGCCCGCTGTCCGCTCCACGGCGGCAATTGAGGCCTACATCGACTAAGCTATTTAATTAATGAATTTGGATTGCTTCATACAGATGTGTTATAAAAGAAAGCCGTCCACCGTCGGTACTCCTCTCACACAATACCTTGCGTTTCCCGATCTAAACGAAGTTAATTCAGTATAAATATAGTTATTGAACATCATAAGTGTGTTTTAATAATTGCTGAGCGCAGTAATTAACGACGGATGAAGCGCATTGCTGCCCGAAAAGAGCGACGTGCAACACAACGAGGGGGTGGTGGGGCCAAAAAGAGACCGAGGCAGAAAAGTTTGGAAAATACACTCGAAATTCACACAAATATTGACAGTAAAATGCCATGCAACAGATTATCTATCGCGTTCGACACGCGATGGGGTCCGTATCGCCCCCTCGAACGCAACTTCTTGGTCATTTCAGCGTCATCGTCGTTTAATTAACAGTAAAGCAATTAGCTAATGCTTTTACCTGCATGGTTGGGACTCCAGCACACGCGTCCTCTCGCTCTTTAAAACTGAAAAGTTTTCTCTCTCTCCCTCTCCCTCCCTCGCTCGCTCGTCCACTCTCTCGCTCACTCTTCCATCGCTCTCCTCTAGTAAACACACGACAGCTCCCCCAAAAGCTGACTGCTCGCTCTCTCCAAGAATGTCCTTCTTCCCTGTAACGGTTTATTAGACAATCAACACACCTAAAAACATGTTGTAACAATGTTGTTTATTAATTATACATCTGCAGCTTTAAAGCATTCGCCTTCACGATGACAAATGTTCAAGCAAAAAGAGAGATGTTAGTTTATGTACAGAGATATAATAAAAAATATATGACATGATATAGATTATTTTGCTTTCATTGGTGCTGGTATTTGACCTTTATTATTTGTTAATAATTGCACTATTGCAAATAAACAGACATACGAATACCAAAGGCCTCAGATATTAAATAAGTCCTATAAAATTTGCCAACGTATATAAAATGTCAACGTATATAAAATAACATTTTTCAAGCGGACTTAGAAACTATTTATGTGATAGTTGCAACACTACATAAATTATATAAGATTGGTTAGGCAGCCCAGATTAGCCACATAAATAAATACTTAAAATGACTTTGTTGCGTAAGCGGTGCGCTTAATGACGCGCAGAAACCATGGTGTCCGTAAATATGCCTGAATGAAAAAGGAAACCTAGGACCCTGGGTGCAGCTTCTGCCCTTATTGCAATGAATTATCGGTTGGTTTAGTTATTTACATTTCATGGTCTGTTTTCGCTTTGTCCTCCCCACTGGATTTTACCGCAGCAGTGATTTCAATATAATTACTATTGTACTAACGAATTACCATTAACCCGTTAATCAGGTTCAGTTCGATATTTGATATGGGCGGTGGCTTAAAACCTAATGAGCTGACTGGAGAGACAGCACCCCCTGGGCATCAAAGAAGCGCTTCGATAGCGCAAAAATGCTGTCTAGGTAGACAGCTCGGTTGGCTTAGTCGTAGCTGGATGTCCTCCGCTAACCTATTGCTGTAGCGCTTTGTTTTTTAAGCATTATTCATTGTCTGTTACTGTGGGAAGTTCTTAGTTAATAGAATTATATGTTAATGTCTCGTTGTTATTATTATCGATATTATAATATATTATTATTATCGTTATTATACTATCTATGGGTGGAGAGAAATTTGTATGCGACGCAGAAGCCACTGGGGAAAAGGATAAAGGATATTTGGAGGTGTGTTCAAACACATTTCATACGTGTCTAGATTTATTTCAAGGGTGTGGGCAGGTCCAAGCAATTCATTTTGCGCATTAAGTATTATTATATTGTGCAACTTATATACCTATACTTGTATATCTCCTTTATTACACGTTTTACACCAATATAGGTGTTTGATTTGGGATTTTATTAGCTCATTGAGGCATAATAGTGCCAAAAATATAAAATACTTTTAACAAAACATATTTCATTGCTTTATCTTTATGCAGCTAAATGCATTCAGTGCCAGTTTTTGAAGATTTCATTCCTCCACTAAAATATTTCTAGTTAAGATGCTGAAAGGGAACAAAAATGCTCTGCAATTTTAGGGAGTAAACCAGGGAGAAAAACTGAGACCTTGTGCACACGATACAAAGAGATAACTAGTTTCTTTTTGGTTCAATCGGAGGGCAGGACACATTATCAGAAAATACGCTGTAAAAGGGAGTGAATCAAATTCCACAGAAAGGAAACAATTGACAAAGTCAAAGAAATTAGGACACAGACAGCTGTCTAGCAAATGACAAAAAGTGGCTGACTGGCCTGAATCTAGTTGGTTTTGCTGAGTTCAAAACAGAGCGCTGCTCTTACACAACAGAGAGGGGAAAAAGCTAAACTATTTTGTGGGGGAGTTTAAGTTTTTGGTTCCTGAAAGAGTTAATTTAGCTCTTCCAAATATCACAACTGGGTGAGCCGATATGTGTGTTGGGACTGTCATATGTCACACAATGTTAGACATCTGATAAAAAAATGTAAAGACACCGTTATGCATGAATGTCAGTTTTTCATCTAATGTATATATAGTATTATTCCACCTTTGTATACATTGACTAACAGCTAGCCTTTTAGCTATTTTTTATTAATAACATGAAAGAATTAAAAAAAGTTTTTACTTTATTATGTATTATTTCTGCTGTCTGTCTCCACAGGTTGTGAGAAGAGAGTACAGGGAAAAATAGATCTTCAAATGTATCGACCTGATCACGATACAAAACTCCTTAATGCTTAAATGTTATGAGAAAATCATTAGTAACGTAACTGGTTTTTAATTTTGAGTTTTTAATGCATAGGTTCTAATGAAGAAAACCACTGGCAACATATTATATTATGTATAATGTATAATTGTGATAATAAAAATAAAATCTAAGTATAGTGATACACATTCATGTCTAATTAAAAATCATTATAAAATCATAAGTCGTTTAGATTTGTGTTCATCAAAAATGTTGCTTACATGCACACAAATGTATTGTTTTAATATTTTCTGCAGTGACCTAAATTGGTGTGGTCAGTAGAGGACGCTGTTGCCAATATTATAACCTGTACCAGCTGCCAGCAGTTGTTCTAATGTTTATTGGAAACCCTTGACAAAATCATTACAATATGTTTTCACATCAGGTCCACAGTAATCTGTCAATGCTCACACAGCTTTAACCTTTGGCTTTATTTTCCAGTACGCAACATATGCAACGCTATTATTATATGAACATTATGATATGATTCTATCGCCCCCTATCGGTGCGGCAGCTTATCCATCATTATATTCAACTCAGTTGAAACGAAATACATTTAAGGTTTTAATGAAGTTAGTGATCAATGTATGTAATAAAGCGTGTAAAAACATATGTATAGTATAACTAATTAAATTTTAAGGTCAGTGTGGTGTCCAGCTCATGTGCAAAGCTCAAATAAAAGAGACACCATGGTGGACGGATACCGGAGGTGTTTATTTCAGTCAGAGACTTCAGCCTGAATGCAGGCAGGAGGCTTTTATGAGGGAAATATTAGGAGAGCTGAAATATGAGGCTCGGACCATCAGAACCCATTTTAAACCGCAGGTATCTTATGCTTTCTTTTCCCCATTTTAAGGACTTTACAATCAGATTTATGTTATTTTATATAGAAAAGCCTCAGGATTTTATTTTACTCCAGATTAATAGTCACACCAGCTCCATCTGTGCTGTATTTGTATTGTAAAGAAGGGAGGCCGTTGTACAGAGTTTGAAACTGAGACAAGCTACAATTAAAGTGTCATTATGTTGGAGGAAGGAGTAGATGGGAACAGGGTTTAGTGAGGGTTTGTAATTTTCACATCAAAACAATTGAATGTCTAATTTTTGGTGTTTAGCTTCAGGTTTCTGTTAGTTATCCATTTATTCACTTTCTCATAGCTTTACATTGTTCCCTTCAGACAGTCTCTCTCTCTTTTCTCTGACCTTCCTGTCACCTATATAACACTTACACAGGTGATCAAATGAAGCCACATGGCGTTGTTGCTTTGAAAGTTCTCACATTTGACTCTCACAGCTGCTGCATTACACTATTTTGGTTTGGCTTGGCAGAGTCTGTGACCACACACACACACACACACACACACACACACCTGATCAAAACACAGTAGGCAGATTATATTGTATATTGAACCTTAACATTACCTTAACACACTAAATACTATTATTAGGTGTGATTATGGTTTTAATTTTTTATAAAAGTACAAAAATCTAAATGAAAACAAACAAAAATAATCAAGGAATTTATTGCCATGTTGTGTATGTGAAACTTTGTCATGCTGTCAGAATGTGAAATTTCATTGGGTTAATTTAAATGTATTTACATGCACCTGAATGAATCCACACATATGTAATATGAATTTACTACACCTAAGAAAAAACTATTTATTTATATTTATTTAAAATATTTTATTTTTCAAGCTGAAACATTGTTTGTATTCAGTTCATAATCATTGTTCATATTCAGGATCAGAATGACATTAAACTATTTATTGAACTATTAAGCTAAGTGCCTTGGGGTCTTTTACAACAGAGGGTTAAAAGTGCTTGTGACATTGAGAAGTCACCCATTGTGCAACAGTTTTGTTAGAGTGAACTGTTCTAGAAATAGCCCAGCCCATGCATTTGATAATGTTACCAAGCAAAATAAATCATGTTAGGATAATGTGTGCATGTGTTGTGGCTTGCCTATGAAAATAACTGATTAATTATACACATTACAGGAACAAAATACTAAGAACAGGTTAAAGCAGTTATCAGCAGTTATTTTAAAGCAGTTGGTTGATGGATATGTGGTATTCAGACGTAAGAACACTATAAAGACAACTGTAGATTATATATCTACAGTTCCAGCTATATCTGGAAAAAGAAGAACAGCCTGTCATATGTGATATATCTTAATCTTCTCAGCCTAAAGGCAGTTTAAGCTCCTGTAACAGTTCTGTCATTTCTCATTTAATATATGGGTATGTATCTAAAAGAACCAGTGACCCAATCTCTTAAATTAAATGAATCCTGCATATTAACATTAAAGGTTAATGGCATAAATACATAAATAATTAGCATTAAATGTAATAATTCCTTTCCTTTCCTTACAGCTATAAAGCTTATATGTACCTGTTATTTAAATGTGATATTTATAATAAAAAAGTGTGTGTGTGTATATATA
>JBAJNP010000892.1:0-36510 GCA_036877545.1 Yasuhikotakia modesta | reverse complement strand
ACACACACACACACATAATTATACATTATATACGTATATAAATGTGGTTTTTCATACATCTATAACACAAAATATGCATATATTTGCAATATTAATACCAAACAAACCAAACAACATGTCTAAGTTTATTTACTTACCTTTATTTGTATTGTATGTATAGTGTGGTAATAATCCAACATAACCACTGAAACAGAACAAGCTTTATCCAGCTGCCATTACTAAATAAACACCAGTCTGGAATCCATAAAGAAGAAATTCTTTGACCTTTTATGAATTTGTAAACTAGGGAGAAGCTAAACCCAGACTGTTATTCATTGCAACAAAACAATCAAGATGTATTTATTTTACATTCTGACACTTGTTTATGTCAGGAAAGCTGAGATCAAGTTTAGACTCCCAGTAAATTGCCAAGTATGTTGTATTTAGTCTGTAATTATTTTAGGCACACAAAGATACGAACACAGTATATTATAATTAAAAGGTCATTGCATTTGATTGTTTAGGATATGCATGTTCACAAATATTGTATTTTTGTTGGTTTCACAGTGATTTACTGTTAATTTTGTCTCAAGTCTTATCAACTCTGTTTTAAGACACCTGGTATCTGTTCACTGCTTACTAACCATAATTTAATCTCAGTACATTCGGTTTTTAGAAAGTGGTTGACATCGGCCTCTGAAGACGTTTAGGATTACACATGTGAAACTGATTCTTTTGCAAGGCGCTGGTGGTCACGCTATGCTAGCTACATTTAGCCAGCAAAACTGAAACCTTGGACGTTTTTTAAATAGCCACTATACTGTACTACAGTACACTGTACTACAGTAAATCATTGAGATGAGACTTTCAATAATAACATTTTTATTGTACAGATACATTTCAGAACATGTCAAATTACAGAAAATGTGGGGCTTTATGGGTTCAGCATAGAAGGGTTGAAAAATGTCCATATTTTAAATGACACTGAATCGAAAGTATTAATAATTATGATGCGTGAGATACAATGCTTGATATAAAGGACTTACAATGCTTCTGACAAAATACAGTTGTGCATTTCTATAGAAAAATATCAGAGTTCATTATTGTAATGGCTGTTCTCTGTAAAAATGCTTACAAATACAATAAACATTTAGTAATATATAAATGCTTTTTTGCTTCTGCAACATTTGTTTTAGAAAAATATTTCCTTGTTTTGCGCTGACAGCGTACAGTCTACTCTCCTTCAGAAAATATATAAAAAGAGGCCATTTACATTGCACTGCGAAGTTTTTGATGAATGCCTAATATTCATAAACTATAGGAAAGAATTAATCATAATTTTAATGTAGTCTCTGAACACAAGATGAAAACTAATCTTTAGCTAATTCATGGCTAATTTGAATCAATTCATACAATCTTCATACAACCTGCTTTTGTCCCAGTAAGGGTTGGGATTAGGGGCGTTCAATGTTGCAAAGAATTTAAAGAAACATTTAAATAAAACATTTTCTTTGAGATTAATTGAATGTCCCTGAATGTGTTTGACCTCAAAACAGTTGGATTGATTAATTTATTATTGATGGGCATTAGTGTTTGTCACCCATGATGCAATGCTAACAAAAACTAAAAGCAAATGAGTTTGAAGAGTTACCTGAAGCCCTTGAGCACTCACCAAACACTGGAAACAATATCTATATGTAATAAATATTCTTTCAGAAACCTTCAGAAGAGGGGACAATTCACATATTAACAACTGAAAATAAAATCTTTAGGAAATAAACACAATACGGTGGCACATTTGAAATCAATTCCCAATTATTTCATCAGTTTGAATTTGCATAATACAGATTTAAGACAAATATTAACTTCTAATGAGGCGTTTTCTTTACTCTTATTTCTTCTGAGGTAAGACTTTTTTAAAGGCAACATCCTACCACCCCAACTGTGGCACTTTCCAGACTGATATCCAAAGTATTCAAGGTCACAAACATGCAAGCTAGTCCTCAAATGTATTTTTTCCTTCAGTTCCACATCACAATTCCCACCTGCGTTCACTTATGCGATCACTAATGTCATACCTGACATTTGAAGCACAATAACTCTTCTACAACATTGCATGCACAGCGGCATTTAATATACATAACACGACAAAAGTCAATTCCCAGATTTCAATAAATAACACGCTTCATAAGACTTTCCAGTTTTGCCATAATCAGGGTGGGTGTGCGCATTGCATTGTGGGAAATCACGTTATTATATCATAGGCGCATATCATATAAGATCCTAATTATTGTTTTATTTTATTTTTATTCTGCTCATGAATAAAATGTCAGTTTTCCTTTTTCATACCAGAATAAACAGGACAGAAATCCAAACGGGAAAGGGAAAAGGTAAATCCCTGATTTGTGAAATTTAAAATTTTGTTATTTAAAAAATAAACCATATTGCACATTATAAATAAATATAAATATAGTGTTTTCCCTATCAGATTTTTAAACACTACCGCTCTACCAAAAACCCACAAAAAAGTGGGACTTGTGAAAGATATACTTTGATTTGAATGCAAACGATTTGTTGGTGGTAACAAACAAGGAAAAAAAGGGAGTTTAGGAAAACGAACATAACTAATACAGTACAGTGAGTATTTAGCTTTCATCTGTAAGACGGTATCTGCTAGAACAAACTGCAGTGGGTCGGGAAAGGATGCGAGTCGGATGAGGGACACGTGTTGGCGTTTGGTTTTCTCTAGCCAAGAGCAGCAGGACTGCTGAACTTTACGCTCGCCCACCGCAACAAAGTCCCAGAACGCATTCCGCTGGCACTGCAAGCGCATTTCCCTGTTACACGTTGGATGGTAAATGAGTACAGCAGCTGTTCTTGCCCATCATGCAAAAGTGCCTCATCAAACATTTCCAGTAAAGTCTCTGCCACAGATCTATGGAGTGGCTTCACACATCAGATATCAAGCCTTTCCATCAGCAGATATGAGTCACATTTCAAAGCTTTATCTTTTCCCTTTTCTATGGTATTTTTTCCTCTGATATTTTTCCCTTTTGTCAGAGCCACTTGACATACAACAAGGACATTTTGAGGATGATGCTGTGTGTTTCAGTCTTCTTCAGAAGCCTCTGCTCTTCTGGAGACTCCCCACTGCCATCTTGATTTGAAGGGCCACTGACACAACCGTGTGGGTTGCCAGCCATTCAGCATCACTGTGGTAGATAAATGTGACAGGGTTAAGTTTTGAGGTATACATGCTGTATAAAAACTAATGTCATTTTTTTAAAAGAAAAACTGGACAGTTGTGTGTTAACATTTCCATGCTTTATGGCAACACTTGTTTTGAAGTCTGCATATTATTTAAATATAGATAATAACAGAATAAATATAGAAAGATTCACTTACTGGCTAATTTCTGTGGTGTTATCCATATAAACTTTGAAACATGTTAAAAACTCACCTCAGATTGTAGTCTTTCATGTCAGGAAATGGACAAAAATGATTGCCAATCCAATGTTTAAAAGCATTACCATAGCAACCAAAACTGAGTTAGAACCCTGTGTATAAAAAACAAAAAGTGTAAGGAACCTCTGAAAGTGTATGTACATACAAACATACATACATTCAATACATACCGACATACATACATACATGTTTACATACATACAGTACATACATATAGTACATACAGTAAATACATACATACATACATGTATACATACATGCATACAGTACATACATACATAGACTACATACATGCATACATACAGTACATACATATTTTTTCCATGGTAAGCACTTACAATTTCTTCCTCTGCTCTTTCATTGGCAATATCAATGCTGGCTTTCTTGGTTTCCACTAGGCTCTTTGGTTTAACAGACTCTTGCTTCCTAATTTTGGGCTCTGCTTTGGGAGTGGGCGTCCTGACCATTTTAGGAGGTGGAGGCATCCTGGCCAGGCTGGATTGTGTCATCTCAGGCTCTTCATCTTCTGCTTCCTCTGGTGGAGGGATCTGTACCACAGGCCTCACGTAGTAACTGTGATAAGCAGAATGCAGTTGTCCATTACCTGCATTCACAGGTTTGGACATGGGCTCAAGTGCTTTGGGGGGCTTCGGTGGGGGAACTTCCTGCAGTTTGATGGCTGTTACGGAAGGAGGGGCGGTTACTTTGGTGATCTCTGCCACAATTGTAGCTCTCTCCTCCTTGCTTATCTTGCGAGCTACACCACTACTGTCTTTGCTTATCTTCCTGGCGATGCCGCTGTTGTCTTTGCTTATCTTTCGTGTGATACTGGGATTGGCTGGTTGGCTCTTCTGAGGGGAGGAAGGAGGTGATGGGGTCGGGCTCCGAGCTGGGGAGTGAGAGGGAGTCGTGCCGCGGCGATAGAAGGGGCTGCCTGAGGGTTTTTTCTCCTCTTCCTCTTTTGGTGGTTCCTCCTTAATCTCTTCCGCTGGCTCACTGAACTTTTGTTTGATATAGTCAAGACCTGTGGAGAAAGATGTGGAGAAAAGTTGATGCAGAAAGACAGACCAGAACTCTTACAATAGATTAGGATTCAATGGAGTTTTCAATGGAGTCTTTGGTAACTAGAACTTTAACTAGCCATAATCACTGGTAACTAGTCTTTTCAATTCTCTGTTGTGTGTGAATATTCCTCTCACTCGGTCTCCCTGTCAACTCACTGTTCAAACCTTCGCCTCAATAAACTTGTGAACCTGTCAAGTTATAATAGCAACATCAAAACTAAGAATGATGCAATCCTGACTTTGTTAATAATAATTCTTTCTCAGAAATCATCTGACTCATCTAGCTTAAGCCTAAACAATTCAACTGCCGTTGTCATAATTCACTTGACATCTCTGGTATCCATGATGCCCGACATCAAAAAGGCAGAAGATATTTGTAATCTTTATAGGCTTAAATATCTTTTGAACATGTTTTCTGGCCATATCCTGATAAGAGCTTTATGGAGATTCAATTGTTTCTTGCTGTCTGAATAGAATTTCTGTCACAAAATCCTCTCATTGTCACAGGCTTAGTGTTCTCTGAGGGATCGTAGTAAGTTCACGGTGAGATTAATTCACTGTCAAACAGCCAAGCCTGCATTAGGTAAGACGGCTGTTTATTATTTTAGCATAGCACCAGTGTAAAATATACCTAAACAAAGACATTTATGATCGTTTAATGTGTTATGCCACAAGCTTCTGTGAGTGTTACCCAACCAACACCAATAACTGCTAATCGTTTGCATGTAATCCACATAATGCTGCAAGATTGCTTTTAACGGTCTTTAATCCTCAAGAATGAGTCTGAAAGTGAATGACTGCTCAAAAGAAAAACATTAGCATAAACAAACTAACAAAATATTATATTGTGCATTTTTATACAGTTAACAATGCAAATATATTGCTGTACAATATATTTTCCTAAATTAATATTTCTTCTTTATATCCAATAAAAATATTGATAAAACCAAAATATATTGTGCAAAATACATTAAGTGCAATTTATGCATAAAACAAAACACATATTGACAATTTTTTTATTATTTAAACAAATGCTGCTTGACTAAATTTATCTTCTCTTATAGATTTTATATCATAGTATGAAATATTTTAACTGCAAAACAAGAAATACAAAATTAGAATTACACTTATATTATTTATATTAAAGAATAACATTTATATTATTCTATTTATTGCCATGTAAATACTTACTAAACCAAGAATGACTACAACAACAGCAGAAAAAAACAGTATGGCAATATAACAAACTAACTGTGTATCACAGCTCCATCAAGCAACAGCTATATTAGATTATACACATATTCAGAGCTCATAAACAAGCACAATTACACCATCTAGAATAACAAAAGATTATTTAAAAACTATTTCCTGTATTACAAAAAATGCCCCTCCCCCTTGCCCTTCTTTCTATGGTTTCATAGGTGAAATATGTTTCTTTGTTTATCCACAGATGCTGGGCCTGTTTAGCATAATCCTTGGTGTATTTCAGCACTGTTTGAGGGGGTGTGGGGGGGCGAGGTCACGGGGGCTGTCTGCTTAAATCTTTCAGAGCGCTGCACTCGTCAACCTTAAATTAGAGCAAGCGTCAATAACAAGAGGTGTTCATTTGATAGTGGAGGGAACAGAATGCCTTCATCTTCAGAGTCTGTGCTGAAGTGATGCAATCATACTCCCTCAGAATAACACACAACGCAGTTATGACTGATACGCTTCAAAATCCTTTTATATTCAGTGGTTTCCTCTGGTTTTCCAGTAAAAATATCTCATACATAAAATCTCAAAACAGACAGCAAGATGCAAGTTTACTCCATACTGGTCTAGGGAAAATGGCACCATGCTTGTAAGATTCTTGTTTTTTTCAGTTGATGCACTGTTTAAAAGCATCTGCTAAATGCATAAATGTAAATGTAAGTTGATTTAACAAAACGCAAGAAAAAATAAACAGATTTTTCTTAGTTTTTAAGAAAAATCTAAGCAATATTTTTACTTAGTAAGAGTAAAATACATTATTTTAATTTAGAATTATTCTCTGAAAACCAAAATTTGTTCTATGAAAATGTAACATGCAATGTTTTAGGATGCTAAGCTATATGTTTGTATAAAACAAACAAAAAATAAATACTAAGTGAGACTGATGATTTACAGTTTCAAAATTATATAAAGATCATGGCCTGTTCTTGTTACTTTAAAAGAACACATGATGAGACTTGTAAAACGTATAATGAGAACTGCCATGTTGTCATGTGAAATTCAACTCCATAAATAAGTGGCGGCAATAAAACCTCACAGGTTCAAAATCGGCACAAGGCATTTGACAAAGATCCGGAGGCCTCTCTTGTGACATGAGACGGATTATGAAATCTTTTCACCCGCAGTTAGGAGACACAACTCAATTATCCCCGACACAGTGGCAATGGGTACTAAAGCGGCACCATTGTTTGTATGTGTAACACATTGAATTCAGTGATGCTATGAATGAGTGTAAACAAACCAGACATGCTTAACATACGGAGTGTTAAATCTATGCAATCCAATTCTTGATTTGTGAGGAATATTAATAGGCTCTATAAACGCAAAGGTTGTGGGTTCGATCCCAAGGTTCCAACACAAGTACTAATAAAAATGTATACCTTAAATTCACTATAAGTAGCTTTAGATGAAAGCGTCTGACAAACGAATGTAAATGAAAGAGCATGTGACACAAGGGCTTTTGAATTTATTAAGCACATCATAAAATCATACCAGTGGCGTCTTGAGTGTATTTAAGACACATGTCCGGACATAATACATTTCATACCGACAGACACCTGATGAAATAATATACTATTGACATGCTATTTATAGTTGATCTATGTTTCTCTATTTACTTTACCGTATTTACTTTTCTAAAATATGTTCCTGCATGATTCATCAGTCAAGGCTGGTCTCTGTGTTCTTTAATAAAAACATAATTACTTCCAAAACAAATCACCAGTATTATTTTTCAACCTCTCCTCTTCAAACACCTGACACCATTCTGCTATGCAGCATCTACTTGTCACGATCCATTCAATTCCCGAAGGATGAAACTCAGCGCTGCCCTACATTTTTACATTACATTTTTTAATCATTCGGAAATACATGCAATACGAGAAGTAAATTGCAACGCTGACTCACGATGACTACAATGGAACACATGCTAGCATGATTTAGTCCACTTAAAAACGTGAAATATCATACAAATGTAATCTGAATTCTTATTGGTTTTTTTAGACCAATTTAAAATACATTTACTCACATAGCAGATGCTTTTATCCAGAGTTGTACAGTACATTCAACATACACATTATTTATCAGTATGTCTATTCGAACCCACAACCTTTGCGTTGCTAACACAACCAGTTAAGCTTTAGAAACACCAAAACTTAATGACCTGAGATGACCTTAATGACCTCAAGTTTGCACTGACTTGGCATATAAGAAAGTGAGAGAGAGGGTGAGAGAGAGACAGATTTTGGGTTGTTGGGGGTCACAGGGTCAGGGCGGAACCTCTGTGCACCTTGCATTGAGGAGATATGCCGTGATGGAGTGATTTAGAGGGAGGTGGTGCAAGTCAGGGTTGAAACGTCTGACTGAAGGAATGGACAGCTGCAGATGGACCACTCCAACTATCCCTCCAGTAACTCCCTATAAAGGACACACTCGCTCCAAATATAACACAATTAATGTCACTATAAACCTCAACATCAGGCTTGTTGGTTCTTGGATAAAAATGTTAAATGCTCTCTTTGTTGAAAAAAAGTCTATTGAAGATAAATGTAAATTTGTGATTGCATCATTGAATTCGATAGTTCTGTGACAACCGTTAACAGTTTAATGTTAGACTAGCAAACTGTATTATTTGGCAGATAAATTCTTTTTTGTTTTCAGTAAACTTACTCTAATACAGTGCATGGATTTTTTTTGCAAGCACCTATCCTGGAATATCCTCTGATGCCAAGAACAAAGAAATGTGTTTAAAAATTAAATGCATTTTGCATTTATTAAGTGCATTTTGTGACAGTGTTTGATGTGTTTGGTGTTGGTTTATAATTTATACAGTAGTCTACATGTGCCAAGTGACTATATGGAAGGCGTATGAGCTACATGAAACCGAGGCTAAAACAGTACAATGTTTAATGTATAATGTTTGTGAGGTATAAACATTGACAAATGAACAAGCAAAGAAAATAAACAAAGAATTACTAATAAACACTACAACATAAGGGCAAGACATTAAATAATTGTAAAAAAGGACCTCACCTATGTCAAACATTTGTAAATACATTTACACACAGAAATGCCAACAGACTTCATGCAAACGTGACTGGTCTGCAGTTGCAGTAGGTGGGGCAACTACTGAAAACTTATCAGCCTAAATAAACACGATAGTTCTGAGCTCAACAAGTGTGTCAGTCATTAAATCCAGTGGCACTTATTAAAGTCTCATTAACAAATTATATCCTTCCTCAGATTAATCAGATTATTTAGATGTGTTGATACCAAAATACATGCAGGACTGATGGATGTTCATTAAATGGAAATTCCTCTTTTAACGTATTTTTGGTTCATCTGATACTTATATAATGCCTCAAATAGCATATAGAAAATGCCATCAAAAGATGCAGCCTTACCTTACAAATCTTAACAAAACCGATTCACCTGTGAACAAGTCGGAATCAGGTAGTGTGATTGAACACAATCTGGTATCAGATTTCACAACCAATAGACTGTAGTTTAATAACAGGAGTGTTAGATCAAATCACTAAGACAGAGAAAATAAATAATGAACACAACACAAAGGCTCTCAACACAAAATAGAAGCAGATCTTGCAATACAGTTATGCACAAACAGAGATGTCTCCTGAAACGCTCTTTTAGATTTTGACAGATAATATCTTCCTGTTGATGCTTGTATAGATCTTTCAGGTAGCTGTGAAATCTGATTCACTCGTACAGTCACATCCTGTCCAATCATGTCTCTCTCTTTTTCTGGATTGTGAAATCCAGTTATAGCTTGGCAGAAGGTTATGTACCGGACCCTTGTGAGTTTGACCTTTCACCCCTGACCTCCCTCTGTTCAGCTGGCAGGAGCTGTTTTTTGGGGGGGATGGGGGGGATTGCTTATGAAAGCTGAGAGGTGTTTCTGAGACCTTTTTGAAAGAGTGACCCACACAATAGAGCTGTAACTTGACACACCCCCTTTATATCTGGAAGCACTTACTGATAACTGCTGGGCTGTATGCATGACACACTTGACGAGTCTAGCATTTCTTATCCTGAGTACATTCTCTCTTTGATATGGATGACGGCACTCAAATGTTCTTTGGCTGCTGTCTGAAATATTTTCAAAGGGAACTTGATAAACTACTGAAGAACTGTTTATAACTGTACGACTGCCTGGAAAATCGTATAATATTAGTGTTCTGCATTGTTATGCAATGAGTTTTATTTGTGTTGGCATTCGATTTATTACTTCCAGAGAGAAAACAAAACCTGCAAGTGGATTTTAAATATACAAAGAGCATTTTGTGGAACAAAAGCAACTTACAGTGTGTTTGAACCAATGACCGATGAAATCAAACCAATGACCTTGGTGTTGCTAGTGCCATGCTAGTGCCAACATGTTTATAGAGGACATATAATGGAAAACAGGGTTGTACTTGTTTAAAATTAACATCTAATGTCATCTAATAACGTCTTAACATTAACATCATGCTTCATTTCCAGTTGTACTAGACCAACAAAATGACCAACAAAACCTAAAAATGGGTTATTTAGAAATTAGCACAATAAAAATGTCAATTAAGAGTGCATTAAAACATATGATGCCCATGTTTTATATTTATCACTATTTTGTCATGTTGAGGTCAGTCTGAAAAGGCTCGCCTTAAAGGTACAGTAGCACAAACACTCTTAGAGCTCTGCTGTGCTGGTGCTATGTGGACAGGTTTCGGTTGAGAGGATTGTGAGTAAAGATGCCTGATTGTGTTGATTTGATGACTGAAGACTTTAATCTTGGTTTAATCAAAGCTGACCAATAGTAAGATTGCTCAAGTAAGTTTGCTCATTTGTACCTGGTTGATAGAAGCTGGGAGATAATTCCCGGGCCACGGCTCTCGCTATGTCTGATTCGTGACAGGACGCAAGTGCGGCTTGGTCTGCTGCTTCACTCTTAGTTCTAGCATGGGCTGTCCTACACGCACACACACACACGCACACACACACACACACACACACACACACAAAAACAAAAGAACGAGAGAATGTTAATGGCATAATTCATCTATATTTATTCATAGTATTAGAATAAAAAAACACATGGCAAGTAACCTTTTGTGTTTGTGTGTGATTTTTTTGAATGAGTGTTGTGCTAAATGTTTGTGATTGGTTCACTGAAAGGAGGATGCATTAACTTTTGTATTGATGCGTACTGCCTTTAGCTGTGCAGAGAGGGGGCTGTGTGTTTGTGTGTGTGTGTGGTGGACTGTGTGTATAGCACTAAAGGGACAAACTGACCCCCCTGGTTTGTCAAATCTAAGTCCTGCTCTTACAAATAGATAGGGGACAAAGCGCTTAATCCAGTGAGATGGAACAGGGCATAGGAACACTTGCCCCTCACTCTGCACGTAGCTCATTTATTGGGTGTTTTATTACTTTCTCTTGGGGCAACTGATTTGAGAGTCAATTACAAAGAAGCCATTTATATATAATACACTGTGGAGCTAATAAACTATTGCTGTTTATTTGAGCATTCCTAATCAATGCTTGTGATAAGGTAAACAGCAACTCTTTGTATTGACTGCAAAGAATCTGATGAGAAATTAAGTGTATATTGAAATCTTTGACTTTAAATCACAGACTTTGATTTCAACTCTTTAAAAAAAACCCTGAAAAACAAGCAACTTGTAAGAATGTCTCCATATGTTCTGTGTTTAATCTGTTTCAGATTAACTAATCTATCTTCATGTCTATAATTAAACTGATCTTGTCATTTTTGTATTATTGTACTTTCAATTCTAGTATTACAATGCTTTAACTATTAACATAAACTAAGCACAACGAGTTGTAACACATTTAACTAACACATCACCAAAAGAAACCAAAAAACAGTCTGTAGGTTTGTTTTAGGATCATGATGCCGTTGACCCTAGGGCGGCTTTAAAGAAGCACGCATCATGCTAAAACATAAGCTTATGAGCGGAAATCAGGAGGTGACCTGCTTTTCAAATCCCTTCATAACCCTGGTGGTTCTGCAACACACACTGTTTTGATCTCCTCACAGAATGAGCAGATTGGGATTTTTTTGCTTGGTTCCAAGGCTATTGCTATAACTATTATGCAACCCAGCATCAAAAGTACAAGATAAATGCTCTAAAATGCAAAGGATTATCTCAACCTCTCTTCTGGCTGATCAAAAACAGTCAAAAAAAGGCCTGGGGCCTAACAGGATGCCTTAACAGATCTTCAATCGCTTGAAACATGAGTTATATAGTCACATATAGTCCTATATAGTACTGATGCTATGTCTCCTGTGACCATGATGGATTGAGAT
This sequence comes from Yasuhikotakia modesta, assembly GCA_036877545.1. Lineage (NCBI taxonomy): Eukaryota > Metazoa > Chordata > Actinopteri > Cypriniformes > Botiidae > Yasuhikotakia > Yasuhikotakia modesta. The sequence continues at coordinate 24,429 of JBAJNP010000892.1, read as the reverse complement.
CTTTATAGCTTCCTTACACCTTTCTTGAACGATGTTGAGGCCTGTTTTAATCATTAATCATGATCTCAAAATATTTAAAATGCAAGAGGCCAGATGCGTTGGGACAGTCTGGCTGGTGGTTCAAAAATAGTGAGAGGACAAAGTGGAGCATTCTGCCGAGCCTCAGATTCTGACACATGTATGTGATATTACAAATGGCAACATAATAAAGTTCATAATTAAGTATGTAAGCTGTCAAATGCATGTTTTTTTATTATTCATAAAAACTAAATATGGTACACGTATATTCTATAATGGGCTTTAATAGTCAGAGATCACTAACAGACATTCTATATCTTTCTACATTCTACTTCATTCTACAAACATTCTATATTATATCTACATTAGTTTACATAACAAATTAAATGTGTATTATTAGCTTTAAGATTTTTTGTAAACTGCTGAACTTAGTTAATTTAAGAGCTTACATTTTTTGTTAATGATGGTATTATTTTCACCTTGCTCTACATGCGTGGTATCAAGTGTGGATACAGTAACAAAATTCTCTGAATATTTAAATATTCTCTCTCTGTTTCTTATCCTCGACTTCTTCGAAATGTATCCGTTTATGTGTGTACCTACTACAAGACCCCTGGGTATTTAAAACCATGGCATGCATCTCTGCACCCCTCTAATTTTGTAGTGCACTTGAATTTCAACCCTTCTACCCGACCTCCTTTCAGGCCACGGCCGGCACAAATCTAGCTAGTGTCTAGCTGCCCTCAGGAATGGCTGGTCCCCCTCAGGCCATTGGCCCAGTTTAAAAGAGCTGACATACACTACTGATCTGAGATTTGAAAAGTTTGTATACTGTGCTTAAGATGAGAATTGTGAAACCACAGGCTGCTTCCAGATCAAGCCATAAAAGTCATTTCAACCGGAGCTATTTGTAGAATTTCTGCTACACTTGCTGACACTGTTTTGCTGTGAAAAAGTGCAGAAAATTCAATCTCTCTCTCCCCCCCTCTCTTTCTCTCGCTCTCTTTCTCTCTCTGACCTTCTCCCTCTCTTATTTCCTGAGTTTTACAGAATATATTTAAATTTGATCAGGGCAAAATCTGCCTCCTAAGAAACAAATCATAAATCTGTCTCTGGCTTTCAGTCATTTTTCAATAGTTACTAACAAAGTAGAATGTTTTGCATAAACATTATTTAAAAATGTAAAAAAATTATTTAAAAATGCATTACGTATAAAAATGTAATTTACTCCAAAATAACTGGATCTTTTAACCAATTTTTTTTGTTCAAATCTATAAATTAGGGGGAACAGATCTCGAATAATCAGCTGTAGTGTCCTACATACCTAAAATTGTACGCTGTTAGCACAATGCTTCATTTATGTACATACAATGTGTGATGGTAAACTGCCAGCAGGTGAGAATGTGAAATTATACTGACATTATTAATGGCTTACTAAAAACAAACAAACAAAACACATCATTTATACCAGTTGTGCTGATTTGCAATTGAATAAAAAAGCTAGTATGAGGACACCAACATACCAACATACATAAACAATGATGGCAGAACTGTAGTTAGCCTTTGTAAGCACTAACATGTTGATACAGTGGTATTCCATTAACATATCTATCTACACTGTACAGACAACACTGACTACACAGAAAAACTGGATTCCAGAGTTAAATTAAATTACTGGCATTGAATGAATATATATACATACATTCATTCACAGCAGAACATCAAGCTAAACACAGTTATCTTGGCTTCAAGGATGACATATTCTGCTTCATGCAGAAGAGAAAAACGAAACAAAGTTAAGTTAGTGATCTGTTTACAATATACATATGCCAAAATGTCTTAAGAGGTAACATCAAAACACAGACAGATGCTTGCTTGGGCAAATAGTCAAAATCAGCTTTAATTAGATGAAAAATACCCAGTGCATGAACAGTTCTGCCTGGATTACTACTTAATCTCTTTTTGACATACTTTGAGTGGCAGCCATTGACAATTTAAAGTCCTTTAGACTTCTGTGTACTGTGTGCTTTTATGTGGCATTGCTTCATCAAAAAAGGAAGAATTCTGTGAAAAACGGTTTCCTGAAAAATCTTGCTGTGATGTTTAGATATAAGCAAGATAATTATAAGGATTATCTATTACCTCATTATCAATATTTGCAATGTGTCTGTAAAATCTGCATCCTGTGCTTTATCTTGTGATCAGGGTACACTAGTCACATTGCCCTCACAATATTAAATAAAACAAATCAACAAACAGGAAGTATGAGCGAACCATCTGCCTGGCTCACGGTAACACTTCTATTGCAGAAAAGCTGAGCGTGGCTGATATGATGACTTGATGTGATCGCCATAGCAACACTACATCACTGGCAGGTGCTTCTAAACATCATCTGGCCCTGTGTTAACAAATAGCCATTTACAAACCAAGCAGAATAAAGACTTTACAGCTACAGTATGTGATTGTGATTCCATTTACACACATGTAAGACACACAAATGCAGACACACATCTTTTAGTAGAGTCAGACTTTGTGCATCCAAGCATGCAGTTCTAAGCTTGTACAAACACACACACACACACATTGTGGAGGAACTGGATGTCTCTTGTACAATATTCACAGCTCCCTGTTAGAGAAAAGGTCAGATTGCCTGGCAACACAACACATCTAGCTCCATTTTAATTAGGGCAGGACCATTTTCTGCTCTTCGAAACCCTGTTTCCTCTCTGTTCATTCACAAGCCTGCCGTCAATACAGACAGGTGAAGTGGGCGTGTCCTCCACCTCACCAGTTTCATTTATGAGCAAACAAATCCATATGGTGTTAACATGCTTATTTAGTTAGAATGTAAGTTAAAGGCAAACATAACTTGTGTTATAGACATATATGTAATAAATATAAATACTATATTGTTGCATGTCAGATTATTGGCTCAGATTACAGTGATATTTTGCCATCCTGGCTTTAGGCATAAATGCCAAATCACTAAGGCTGTGGATTTGTACATATTAGCAACTCATGCAAATATTTCAATACTTACATCTCATTTACATGTAAATAATTTGCCTTAATTAAAGATCTGACATTTTAATTGCTCAGCCACAGACTCTATGACTGTTCAAACTAATTATGGCTGTGGCAACATTTTGAGTGAAACTGACATGTGATCGAGCGGCTAGGCAGTTTCATCACTGTTTTAATTTATGCGTCCTAATTCTGAGACACGTTAATTAAAACATGATGGCTTCTGCCTTTTTATGTGTTGCTCATATTAAGCTCCAGTCGGGGGACCGTGGAAGAGTTTAGCATCAGCGTGTTTAATTTTAGTGGGCCTGCATTCAGCTGCATGTATGCAGGCTACTCACTCATAACCTGTCAGCATGGAGTAATGCCTTACTGCAGTTCTGCCACACAGCACGGGATTGGACAACTCGGATAAACCAATCAGAGTGCTCTATTTCCTTTACTTGAAAATTAGCATTTTTCACACATTGTATTGCTTCTCATATTGTTTCTCAGTTACTTTTCATGATTTTTAGCATTGTTTGTCTGTTAACAAGCAATTCAGATACGGATTGTTTTCAAAAAGTAAATGAAATTAAATATTTATTTCAAAAAAGTAAAAGAATATAAATATTTAGTACAAAAATGTTTTCGTGTTCAGAAATGGACAATAATTTGTATTAAGATCCAATTTTATTTATTTTATTTTAATTTAAAGGTTTTTTAAAAAAAAATGACAATGTTTAAACTGTCTTTTTGACTCAATGGTGTGTGTGTGTGTGTTTGACGTGTGCTCACATGTCAGTACAGAACAAATGATGATGTCATTGTTGCGACTGATGATAAACATTAGTGAACTCTATTGGCATGCAGGACAGATGACAGGCGTTCAGTGATGAGCTGCTGTATCAACTGCTGCTGGCTTATGTATTTCTGTCCAGGGCTGATAAGTTGACCCCATCCTTGCCTTATTTAGACCTCTGCGCTGCTGACACAACAGTGCAAGAGAGAGAGAGAGAGAGACTTGCTTCACAGACGAAGGTGTGAATAAGGTGGAAGGATTACGTGAAAGGCTCTTCTATTGTAGCTCTCTCTGCCTTTTACCCATAATCACTTGCATATGCAGGGTGCTATTGTTATTACAATTTGGGGACAATAACATGCATTTTGGGAACCTTTGACATTATTTTTACAACAAACAAACACATTTCCTCTCAATTCTCTGCACTGTTATTATTTTGTTTCTCATTTTTAAGGCCCACATGCTTTAATAAGACAATGTAGGTGTATCTCTTTACTAGTGTCGTGATAAGAGCTTGATCAAACACAGGAGTTGGTCCAAGCACAGTTCTGTTTACACTGGCTAACCCTGCCATGTGTACACCCAAATGAATCGCCAACACCCTTTTCTAACACCCTAGCATGAAGTCTTATCCTAGTGTGAACCTGTTGTATTCTGTAGTCACCCTGATATTGAATTTATCACTATTCTTTTCACAGTGAACTCCAGCATGCTAGTTAACCTTTAATGCTAACCCCTTAAATAGCAAATTCTGTTGGCTGCAGCAAAAGCCCCACCCCTAAGGAAAGTGTGTGTGTGTTTTTGGGGGGGGGGGGAATGAAGTAAAAGATAGTGTGGACACCATACTCATAAGGTTACTASTGTATAAATCTTCAAAATCACACTAGCCAGCCAAGAGCGTAAATGCTAGCCTGAAAACAAACTCTCAGCTCAGCTGAAACCGAATGCAAGTAATACATAGTGAAATGGCTTTACTTTAATTTCATGGCACTGGTAATGACCCTGATGTATGAATCCTCTAGCCCTGACCCCCTGCTCACTGACGTAGGGGTGTAACCACAGAAGATAAGTCACACTGCGAGGGACAGATGCCAGAAACAAGACTGTGCTCAGGCCACCCAGTACATGCACACAAACACTTTGAGTGTTTAGCATTAGTTTATGTCAAGGGTGGACAACCCTAATCTAACACACCTGAACCTGCTAATCAAAATCTTACTATCCAGCTAACAATCTAAGATTTCCGAGTGACAGAAATGTTAAAAAAATTATATAAAAAGTTCTAGCAAAGTTTAAAATGTGAATTTGTCTGATGTTGTGTTTAACATTGCTGTTTGGTTATAAAACGTTAATCAAAATACCTTTTTAAACATTATAACATTTTATAAAATATTTAATAATAATAATTAAATAATATTTACATTTGATATAACGCTTAAAACATTTCACTAACGTTACTTCAAGAATGTTTTTGGTAACTTTGTAGAACTTTTAGAGAACACTAGCCAATATTCTGCTCCCTGTTAGCTGGGTGTGCAAATTAAGCAAAATAAACTCTTAGGCATATGTGTTGAGGCAAGTTAAAGCTAAACTCTGGACACTGGTAGCACACCAGAACTAAGCAGCAAAATTCAGGCTGGACATGAATGAAGACCCATGCTTTTAAACAGAATAATCAACTAACTTTATACAGCATATTATGGCCCCTTTGAACACTGGGAGCCCAAACACTGCCTATATTCTACACTCCACTTTCTATAAGTATTGATTATTTGATCGCTAACATGATGTCAGAATGTCAGGGTCACGAAACAGCACAAACATATACATGCAAGTGCACAGGCTGCACTCAGTGGTCTCTCTCTCTCTCTCTCTCTCTCAAAATCAAGTCCTCACCTCTATTAAAGTCTTACCTACTATTTTGATAGAACCAGTTAGATGGGGCAGGATTAAGCAAAGAACAGATTCAGATTCAGTCCCAGGTTGGGTGACCCAAGTAATAAGAATTTCTGTGATTATGATCCTATTTTATTCACAAGAGAACTCGCCCTAATTACTGTTCCATAAGTCACTCTGGATAAAACATATGCGCTGAATACCTTTCACCTAATTTCATGGCATAGTGACTAACATAAGCTGTGAAGCTGGAAAATATCTATTCGAATCAATTAGTTTCATTTCTCTACATTAAACACTCGACCACTATCTAAATCCATTCAACAAATTTCCAAAGTTTTCTGAAGTTCATCCCTTTTTTCCAACGTTAGAGGGAGGAAACAAGGACCGCTTTCACCATATTATTCCAGACATGGATAATCCTTTCCATTTACTCACTAATGGAACATGGCTGCAGGTAGCTTTAAATGCACTGGTTTTGTGAATGTATACTGTGTTTGTATAGTGTCAAACTCAATTGGAGGCAAAAAGATGCTGTTTGAAGATGTTGGAAAAAAAGCATAATCAAAGTACAGCATGCTAATTATCTGTGCCTTGAATAAATGGTTTACCCAGTACAACCATTAAATCCATTTGTCCTTCTAAAATACACTTCTTGGCAAAAGAACAAACATCATAGTAGTCATACATGATCCTGTGACTTTTCCCCGTGCATCTCAGCTGTGGACAAATAAGGGGCAGTTGTGGCCTACTGGTTAGTTAGTCTGGCTTGTAATCAGTAGGTTGCTGGTTCGAGTGATAGCTGCCCACTGCTCCAAGTGTGTGTGTTCACTCGTCAATAGGGATGGGTTAAATGCTGAGGTCACGTTTTAGTTATGGGTAACCATAACTGACAAAAACATGCCACTTTCAAAATTAATAGAAACCTCTTTAAAAGTTGCTTGAACAACAATAAACTCTGCAGTTTCTGTAGACTTCCAGACAAACACTTGACAAGATAAATTGTTATCTGTTTTTAAAACACAGATCTTAGTCAACTAATCTAAAAATAGGACTGTAACATATGGTTAATGAATAATGTCTGGATTGTTTCCCCTGATGCAGCCATATGTCTAAACCACACAAATATCACAGCATAACATTACAATGTTATGGGAATGTACTGGGAGCCTGGTTTGGGCTTGTGCACTTGTTCCCTGTAGCCTGAGAGCAAAAATATTGCAAATTACATACGCAACAAAGTCTTGCTTTTTATTTGCAGCCAAAACCAAAACATCCCAAACATTTCACGGCATCTTTGATTGGTCATAGAAACAGACAGGCCCACCCCAAAGTGATGCCATTGGTTGAGCCAATGTTGTTGTGCTGGGATGATCAGGACGCGTAAACAAACAGAGCAAACTGAGTTTTGATACTGCAGTGATTGCCACAGACAAACAAAACGACACATTATAATTTTAAATTATAAAATGTATAATTATATAACACTTTATAATTATAAATTATAATTATAAAAATGTGCCCTACCTTGAAACTGCTATTTCCACTTTAGTCCTGGCGATAGCTGCTGCCCTCCGGGCGCTCTCCACAGCCCTGTCCACTTTCTCTTTTGTTTTGTGGTTCTTAAGAGGAATAAGCTGCTTCCTTATCCCACGCACCAACACATTATTTTTATACTTCCCCTCTTCTTTGGTTCCATCTGGGAATACTGTGCATCCGTATCCTTGCCTCTTGTTGTTCAACCATTCTCCTTCATACTTCAACCCGTTGGATCGCTCGCTGACTCCAAAACCATTGCGTTTGTCGTTCTTCCACTCGCCCATGTAGGACTCGGTGGTGGTGGCATCAACGTGGTCCTCCATGGGCATGTACTCGTCAGGCACCTCTCCGTCTCCATAGCTGATGGTGGAGTTGGCATCGCTGGAGCTGATGCGGCTCATGGCGGCATCACTACGTGCGGAGCTCCGTTTGCTGGAGATGGACGTTTTGGAGTCAGATTTTCGGAGCTGCCGTAGGCTGCCAAAGAGGGACCCGCGACGGAACAGCCCCTTCTTTTTGGCTGTGACAACTTCGGTATCACTGTGAAAATTCAACACGAAACCGCCTCGGCTGCCGACCGGAGTGTCCGGTACCGCGTCCTGCAAAACGGTGCCATTGCTTTGCACACTTCTTAGGGAGGCCAGGGAGGTGCGAAGCGGAGAGCGGATAATTGTTGCCATTCCATACGGCACGCTCTGGCGCACACCATAGCCGTGCCTCATGCCTCCCATCCACTGGCCCTGATAAGTGCCTAATGAAACAGAAAGAAACACTGGTAATATACACCATAAAATAACAATAATTGTGGTTCTAATACAATAATAAAAAGCAATTAATGATTCATGTTAATCAATGGTTAGCAGGTGCTAGTAACATTCTGCTAGCTAGTAACATTCTGCTAGTCTGCTAGCATGGTCTTCTTTATAATTATATGATATAAATAGCTATAATTCATAGACTGTGCTATTAAATAACTCCTTCCTATGTTAAATTACTTGATCATAGCTAACTTTGGATTTGAAGGGTAAAGTTGATATGAATATTTTAAAGTTTTAAAGTCCTAATCATATTAAACTGGTGTAACATTCTTGAGACTCTCCACTGATAGATTTTAGCACCTCCATTCACAATTATAACAGTCAGAAAGACATAAACGACAACAATACCAACAAAGTTTAAAATCTAAATGGGCCATAAGACCCATGTTATTTTTATCCATATGGACCAATGCATATTTTTACACTTTTAAACAGGTTACAACATCACATTAGTGAGAGAAGTAAAATTAAACAATGCTAAAATATTGGGATTACTATACTATTTAGTTTTAATCCAGTGCATTATTTGTGAACAATGATTTAGCATTACTGTGCTAAACAATGCCACTATAAACTAACATCACTCTTAAACCAGTCACACAAAACAACTGACACAGATCATTAATCCAGGGTGGACCTTTGGAAACATGTGGGTCCAAGATGCAAAATTTAGGTAAATGCTGGACCACATTGTAATAGACATAATGCTTCCATAAACAATGTGCAAACTCAATATATATTGTGCAGATATAAAGCAAAAGACAAAAGTCGATTTGTTTGTTTTTTTGTTTGTTTGTTTATTATAAGACAATGGCCTTTGATCCCACAGCTGGTCCAAACATAAATTTTTGTAAACAACATTGGCACTTACCACCATCCCCATAGGTTTCGACCCCATAGCCATCCTGCAGTCCATTGCTCCACGTCCCATCGTATCTGGCAGGTGTATTGGTGCTCTGCCGAACCCCATAGCGACCCTTGAACCCGTGACTCCACTCCCCACGATACACCCATTTCCCTTTCGTCTCAATACCCAGACCGTGCCGTTTGCCCTGCGACCAGTATCCCTGGTACGTATTCCCGCTGGGCCAGGTGTAAACCCCGACTACCTCAAAACCATGGGACCAGGACCCGGCGAACTCCCCTTGACCCTTGGGACCCGTGCAGATGCCGTGCCCGTGGGCTTTCCCGTCCTCCCATCCGCCGCAGTAAGTGCCACCATCGTCGAAGTCAAACCGTCCGCCCGTCATTCAGAAAGGGATGAAAATAAAAACAGTCGTAACGTGTCCGTGTGGTTCTTCCTTTCTTTCCGTCTCATTAAACCTTATTCCAGCGGAATTAATGTGAAAGGGGCGGCTGGGGGAGAATAACTCGAGACGGGGATGTTGTTTGGGATTTGGGTCAGGTTGTGGGAGTATGGATGAGGCGGCAGGTTTAGTGCATCATTGCCGAAGCCGCACAAGCTGAAACAGCCGCTGCGTTTCACCGACTCCCTCCGCTCACAGCCGCACCGCAGCGCAGCCGCGAGAGACGCTGCCAGTCCTCTGCGTCATTGCCGTGACCACGCCCACCTGAACCCTAAACTATTTTTTGGAAAGATTTAGGAATTCATATTAAGAGAGAAGTGGGTTGTAAGAAGTGTGTGTTTTTTTAAATGCTTGCTTTACATTTTATAATGATATTCTGGAAAGTAAAGAACAATATATTACGCATCTAGTTATTTTATTGGGAAAATACCACGTTCACACAAATGTAGCCTTTTTGCAAAATAGGGTTTTAAGAATCATTTTATAAATGACTTGAAGTTAAACATAACTCCTAAAAGCAAAAGGCAAATTATAAACAAAAAGCACTGAACGTTATGTAAAATTATTTTATTTATGTATGTATTTCTGGCAGGAAATGTTACGTAATAGCTCTTTATCTTGTGCCATTGAATAATAAAAACACCCCGCCGGAGTCACTGAGAAGGCACAGGCTCCAAACCCTCCAAAATATGTACTGCTAGTGGAAACACGACATAGTTCAAATGGCAGTGCAACTTGATTCAGAAAGCGCCCCCTGGGTCACAGACAGGTGAATTTCTTTGGCAGGTGTCTAAAACGCTGGTTATCTAGGATAAAGGTTTCATGTGTGAAAGTATTATCATGTATAAACGTAAATCTTTTCAACAATTTAGTAATGAATCAATTACAATGGAATCTTTATGTAGCTATAAACTACCATAAATTTATATTATAATTATAACATTTCCAGGTTTCTCTAAAGTATAAACGCAATAACAGTGTAAAATATAATACTACACTAGTATAATATTAGACAATAATAATATTAGACGCAATAACAGGTTACAAAATGATAATATTTTTGAAACAGTATGCCTATAAACTGTACTTTACAGTCCTTCTTAGTTTTGTGAAATACCATATATATATATATATATATATGTTTATATTATTAGTCTATGTTACAGTTGCAGTACTGAAGTATCATAAACGCTAAAAACTACATATAAATGAAAAATGTATATAAATGATTTCTTTTTAAGCATTTAAGGGCGTCCTGTTATGTACATTTATTAAGAAAGGCTCTACAGAGACATCTGTTGGTTATTTTAAAAATTGCACTTCAGTTTTGCTTCCCACCCTGACAGCAGTTTATATAATTGTGCGATTCAGCATTTTCAACTATTAGTATGTACAAATATTTATATAAATAATATGGCAAACAAACAAATGTAGGCCTGTCTGTTATTTATTTACAATGCGAATGGGGTTGAGTGTCCTTTAAGAGGCTGGGTACAGCAACTGGAGGCTGGGCTGTTCGTGTCTCAAAACCTAACATGCTTTCTACCTAGACATCATTCAGTCAGCAGCAGTTTTGAGTCGAAGAGACACCAGGTGACAACAGTAGAGAACAGAAACATTCTCAGAAGTATCCTCTAAAAGTTAGTAAAGCTAAGAAAAGCTTAAGAAAGCTCTGTTTGTTATTGCCAGAGTATTATATTGGGTTGCTAGGGGGCGCTACTTTACTTGGCTTTCTATTACTGTAAAAACAGGCTTTATGTATCTTGAAATAGATATTGGGATTCATTACATATTGCTCCATCTTGACCAGTGTACATTATTTTGACTTATACATAACAGTTGGACAAGAAGCATTTTGTAATGCGAAATACACAATAAAATCATGTATAAAGGGAAATACACGATAAAATTAATGTCTCTTCATTATAAATGTCTGCATAAACCTCATATATTACAAAGAAAGGAAGACCAAGATAAAAGGGCTTTAAATCAACATAGATTATTTGGCGGATAAACTGTTGCGACCCATCACCATATGGTGGCAGTATAATCCTGTTACTATAAAAAACATGCCTCATTCAGCACTTCTGATCCTATTGTTTCGTGAGGACTAAGATAATACGCAATAAATCCTGCGTCCTATAACCGACCCTGCAGCTGACTAAATAAATCACGTTGCAACTCTGAACAGTTGCACATTTCTCCGCCGATCGGACTTGACATCTTGTTATTTCGTTTTCTAAATCTCTGCACGTGTTTTTAAGGAATTGGATGCAATTCTTCTCATCTTGCAAAATATAACAGACATGATATTCTGTTGCAGTCCATCAAGTGTCCAGATTTTTTATCTGGTGTGGAGAGCAAATTTTGCAACAGCATTGTAATGTATCCTTGCCAAATGCAAAATGTCAGTATAAATCATACAGTTCTTATTTATGCGATGTAGAGTTTGTATTTACACAATAGCCCATTAGGCTGCCAGAAGTTAGAGTCTCTTCTATGAATACAAAAGTTTTAGAGGATATTTAATATGACACCGGGCTGTCTCCACATCTTGTTTGTTGATGCGGTCAAGTTTTAAAAAACATTGAAATCCAATATTAATTTATTATTGTCACAACAGACTTGACTTGTTTGAACATTATTTGTATGATCTATTATGTTTGCACAAACATCTGTTCAGCTTATAAGTAAACCAGGTTGTATTTAAATCTCTTAAAAGAAAATATTGTATTGAGATTTGTATTGTTTATATTCACATCAGTTTAATAAACTCACGATCAAGGGTCCGATGGCTAAATTTTGGTAAATAAACCTGAATGTGATTACGATTTGGCAAGCTAAAAAACCAAACAGTCCAGAACCCATTGGTGCAGCTTAAATTTGGCAGGGCAGGCTTGAAACATCTGTCCTGCTTACCATTAGGGAGGAGTTAAAGCAATGCCCCGCCCCTAAAATGAAAAGATAGCAGAACACTGGAAAGTCTGATCAGACAGTAATAAGTAAAAATATGAACAGGGAAGAAGAAAAAAATGAGGGAGGATTTTGGCCTGGAGAATGAGGTAAATATCGTCCCACACAGCTCAATGTGGAGTGGCAGTGGTCCCGGTCTCGGAGCGGGTGGGGCACATGGAAACTTTCAGGGTGCTTTTTTGCACCAGTCCGTCTTTGCAGCCCATGCGACGTACGAGAGACAAAGACAGACGGCAGGAGTGGGCAGAGAATCCAGTTTCCATGGACACATGTGATACACACTCCAGAGTGCTTCGCAATATCCCCAGAAATATTGCTTCATGTGGCAATCTCTGTTGTCTGTCATTGGCACACGATTAAATGCTTGATGCTTTTACCATAGACTCACCATTCAGCAGCCCTCTCCATTGCTATTTTCAGGAGATGATGTCAGCTGTTTAAACTATGGCTTTCATACCTAAACTGTGAAATCTGTCAGTGTGCCAAACCGCTACACTGACACGATGCCCAAGCAACCATACAAATGTACCAAGACCAAAGGATGATTAGTATCACTTGCCACACAAAGTAACACTGATGTCATTCGACTGACCCTGCCACCATTTGGCTCACACACAAGCATCCCTTTCTCGTAATTCTCGCTCTGTTGTCGGCTACCAGTGCCATGGTTACATGGCGTAAATGCCCACTAAGACCACTGTTGCGTAAGGCCCTGCAATACTGTATAGAGTGACGTGAAAATCTTCTTTTTCATCAGGTACATCAAAAAGAACAAAAAGATGTTCTTTAAATTGTTGCATTTGGTCAAGACAATTTCCTTTAAATGTGTTTTGGACCATCAAAGGCCCTCTCAGAAAAAACAAGCACCCGGCTTCCAGAAACATCTTTTAGTTTTACAGTATTCACTGTTCAGGCTACTTGAATTCTGGCTTGTTGACACAACCGTTACACTGACCCCCCCCCTCAAGTTTAAACGCCGCAACGTCTTGATTAAACCTGCTGCTATCATTTATTTGTACATGTGCTCCTTAAATGTTTAAACAAGCGCTGCATAAACACAAGCACACAAGCACCGGAGAAGAGCCAAGTTTCTAGGCCTGTGCACTTTAAAGCCCGCTCCACGGGACTGTTTTGAGCCAAGCTAAGCATACCAACTCGTTTTACATCCTTAATTAATTTTCTGAAGGTGTCAAAATGAACTTGGTGCCTCAAATCGTGAAGGAGCCCTGCTGCATTTTTGGAACACCAGATGCCACCCGATCGTTTCAAAATACCACATCTTTGTTTATTGAAATGCATTGGCCGTTAAATAAATTCAGCTTTCTCTTTTGAAACCACACATTGCTTGTGGTGAAAATTCAGGCTTTTGTCCTACATAACCACAGCTGGGAATTGGGTAGCCTTGGTAAGTCAAAACTGACACAGCGAATAAAACATTACATTTATTTAGAAGTGTAATACTCATATTTGTACATAATGTATCATTGTATTTAATGTAATATGTTATAAACCAAAATGAAAAATTACTATATAAAACATTCCTATTAAAGTTGTGGGCATAACCACTCCAATTTACAAAGATATGTAGGTAAACATTTTGCGAAATCTTAATTTGTCAGAAGCAATTTACAGCAAATTCAAGGTATACATGTTCATCAACAACTGTGATTGAACCCACAACCTTTGCACTGCTAACGCAATGCTCTAACAGTTGAGCTACAGGAACACTTAAGAAGCCTAATAAACAAGCATTTGGTTCACCATTGACTCAACAGCAACCACAAATGGCCTTTTTATGAGATTCAGCAGTGATTTCCTCTGTTAGAGTGATAGATATCCTTTCACCCATCTCCTCAAATGCTTGTCTTTATTTTGAAGTTGCTTCAAGCCAAGCCAGTGTTTTTGGTCTCATGCTCTGTTTGGGTCTTTGTGTCTCCTGTCACCCACCTGTGAATACGCATGTGTTTGCTACACAAATATGCCAAGACCATCAGTGTCCTTTTTCACAGCTTTGATCTACAGCTCAGGCTATTTCAGGCTCTGGGCTGATACTTAAACATGCAAATGTGAACTCAGTGTTTTGAATGTAAAGGGTAAAAACACTTTTGCTTGTTCTTTAATAAAATTTGAGAAGAATGCAAGTTACATCTGCACAGATGCTCTGTCAGTATATAGTTCTGCTTCCTGTTTCTCTCCTGTAACCTCTGACCTTAAAGGGTACAGCATGATAGCAGCCATAAACATTCCTAAAATAGACCCTGGTATATTAATGCCTTATTTGTATTGAATATTTGTGGATTTTATTAAAATATTATGTGTACTTTATGTATATTGTGTTATTTGCCTTTTGGTCTCTGTTGTACAGTATGTGTATACATCAATATGTGTCTGTTGAATGTTACATCACTGCATGTTTATATGTTGAGTGTTAACATCTACCAAGTCAAATTCCTTGTGCATGTAAGTATCCTGAAAGCCATATTATTGGGTGCAAATAAACCAGTATTACTGTATGTCAGTATAACACTACAGTATCTCTCCCATAGATGTCTGAATAATAATTCTCTTGCAGGCAGTAATGCATCGCTCATAAACCTGAGGGTACATACATAAAATACACATGGTTCACAGCCCTATATTGCTGTGAGCTCCGGCACAGCTGGAATCAATTGTAAATGTCCATATATTTCTCTCACAAGGGTCCACTTTTAATGCAAAGCTCAATGGGTCATAAATGGACTGTGTATGAGCTAATATAACAGTATGCCACATCCTGGTACAAATGTCTGGTGCCAACCAGTTATTTTAAATATGATTCACGTTTGAAATAAATTCAGTTTGTAGAAAGTGTGTGTGTTTATCAGTGACAGATTAAATTATCCCATCTATAACAAAGCAGACAAAACATCTTTAGAAGTTTAATTCCAAACAATGTTGTCTAAAATGTTGAAAAATGAGTGTATTAGGACGATGTAGTCCACTGGATTAATTCCTAGAAAAGTGAAACTCCAGCCAGAATATTTCAAGAAACACAGTTTAATTGCTAACTAATACACAGCCAAATGACTTTTTGTTTTGCTAATTGCTGACTTTGGTCCGTGTAAGAAGCTCTTGGTCTAAGAAGACAATTACAGTTTGATCGGGCCACAGCCAAGGATAACAGCAGCCACGGTTTGTTGGCTCACTGCTGCGTTTGGCAGGTGAACTGTGGTTTCACTGGTCTATTAATCTGATCTTTATCAACTACTAATAATGCTAATGACTGTGAGGGGACCTGCATCAATTTAACATCATACACTCATGTAAACAGTACAGGAGGAAAGCTTTTGAACAGGCTGAGCTGTGAACAGCACCAGTGTAAGTGATCTATCAAGCTTATGGCAATAGTTTAGCTGAGCATGCAGTGTACAGTGTATGTAAATAGAGCATCTTTGCATGAATTTATAATAAAGATATTGTACTTCCCCTGAGGAAAAATTTTTGTATTATAGTGTGGTTATCATGTTTGCCTGACAGATGTAAGGTGCATGGTTTAAAAGTGGGTGGAAACAACTTTGTTGCAGTGTGTGTTCACAACTTACTTATACTATAGACGGTTAAATGCAGACACTTGGCCAGTATGTTGTACTTTTAAGTATAAAACAATAAGTTGACATTTTACCCATTTATAAAGGACAGTCTGGCAATCTAAATATAATTGAAAGCTTAAAGAATAAGTCCTATTTAAATGTTGGTTAGCAAATACTCAATTAAGTTTTAAGTTAAATTGATGTAACATATTCACTATAGATCTCTGTTTCCACAGCAAGGCCAAAACCGTTGCTTTGGCTAACTCAAAACCACCTTTTTCCACTGTTTATTTCAGTGTTTAATTCTCAAACTAAACTACAATAAGCCACACTCACCAGTTCCAAATATACTCAACACAAAGTACACATTTTCGGGCACTCATGACACACTTTGTCCCACTTATGTTAGAAAGTGCTTTATTTATTTTCTTGGCAGGCTTTGTATCACCAAAGCAGATTATGAGAAAGTGCATTTTTTAGGATTACTGCCGTAGTTTGTAATAAATGCAAATCGAACACAGATTCACTAGGAATGCTGTAACAACCATAAAGGCCTACAGTACTACAAAAATCCAACAGATGTCTTTTCACTTCTAGTTAAGACTGATATTGTTTGTCTTGAATTTTGTTTCTTCTTTGCGACTCGCCAAAGTGGGCCCTCCAGTGGCCATTGCTGGAACTTCAAACATCAAAAGTTTCAATAATCTAAAATCTAAAGGTATTTTTTTGTGTGTGCATGACATGTAACAGAAATTGCTTAAAATCGCAAAATGGTCCTTTCAGAGTCAACAATAGACCAACATGTATAACAGAAAGTTTATTTGACTATGATTAAAGGATACATTACATTTACATTTAAAATAAATAAAACAAAAAGACAACATGACCGAATGCATAGCAACTGATCTTCCCAAATGAATCTGTTTTAGAAAACTGGCATCTTTTAGATCGCATATTGTACAGCATATATTGTAAATCTGATGATGATATAGTACAGCAGACATCTCAGCTGTGCCTGTGTTTAAATCACACTGACAGGATATAGACCCTCTGAAGAGAAATACGATTTAGCATCACAACATCTCAACTTCACTCCAGACATATTAGCTTTTTGGGTCACTTTAGAAAATGGAAATTTAACAAAGGTGTTGAATAGACGTTTGGCTTGGCGGTGGTTTGTGCCGGTGTTCATTAGATAATGCCGGTAAGTGGAATTCTGGCCCTGCTGTTAATCGCATTCACGCCGCACAGCTGAAGTGTTTTACGTAATACGGATAAACTTCTGGGCAAAAGCTAATGTGAACGGTCAATGTGGTCGTGAAAACTCAGTTTTACGTTATACCACTGGCTCCGATATTTATTCTGTCTAGTTTAAAAGTCTGATAAGCTACATGATTCATATTGGTTTCTTCAGAATGAAATGTCCAAAACAGCGACCTTTCACCAGAAAGTCTTGGAAATGCTTTAGCTCTTTCTTAATTTATGTTAGCTTGGTATAAACTGAGCATTTTTTCCCTCATTTTTTTGTACTCTGAAGTGTCCATGTAATTTTTGTCTCTCACCCGTGCTGTACTCTTCCAGCTAAAATCTCCTGAAAATAATATTTCAGAATGGATACCGTCTCCGGTCTTCGTTCTGGCATCGAGTGGTTTGGAACTAAGGGATTCTTAAGCAAATAAAATGACAAGACACAATGGATTGTATGAATTCTAGAGTCTCTGGTTATGCATTCTTTCAGACACACTGTGGTTATGTGCCCTGACAGTCTCAAATAAACTGGCCCCATATACCATAAAACCAGCACATTTTACACCATAATAAACATCATCAGCCAATCCGGTGAGATATGAAGCGTGGAATTTGCCTCAGGCTATGTTTGAGTTGTTAACAGCAGGATATTTTCAGTTTTCGTGTTTTTGAAACCTTGCCATCTTAAAAATAATTAATTTATTAAAAGTGGAATAAGTGATTTCTGCAAAACACTATTGAAAATTCAACACCAAAACGATTTTTTGGATTGGACCGATCCACACAACACCATAACATCCTCTCAGCCAATTAGACGATGCCTGTGCTGCACAGTGTGTTCGTTATTTTAAGGGCAGGGCAATGAAGGGAGGGGTGTGTTTGTTTTGGTATCAAGGTATCAACAGAAATTCCTTACTGCACTTTAAAACGTAATAATTTACAGCAGCAATTTATTTTCATATTTATTTGTTTCTGTACTTATTTATATTTTACACTTACATTATATTATACATCAGTTTTAATCACTGACACACATTAGCCAGAATCATCAGAAAGTGCTTAAATCCGACCATTCAGACTGAAAAACATTCCAAACAATCAGGTTTAAATTACATATGGATTTGGTTTGGATTTCTAAACACCAGGTTGCATTTTATTTTTTTTTCAAAATACAAATATCTAAATGGTTTTGAGTCTAAAGGGCCAAGCCAAAAAAAAATTGAATTTTTGCAATCTGTCTCATCTTAAATCTGTGGCTTAAATCACAATAAATGATGATAAGCTTCTTCAGTACAAAACCCAACCGATGTCGGGACAGTTCAGCTCTGTTTGGGGTTAACAAAGCAGATTCCTGTCAAAAGGCATGTGTTCACATATCCTGACCAATTTCTACAGATGAACCACTGAAAGCAGTCTGGCTGCATCTGTGGTTTGTGTGGGAGCATTAGACAGTACAGCAAAACCCAGGTGGTGAAAACAGCCAATCAGTGACTGTGTTACCAAACACTGAGGGTAGAAAGCCAGGTGTTCTCCCGTCACCCAAACCCAAAACACATTTTCTGCTCTTCCATCTGAAAAACTAATACAGCACGCAGGCAACATGCCAACATATGTTTTTTTTTTACAGTGGTTTATCCTCAAGCTAGCAGAACTTATCGTAGCCAAAGCGCACAACAAACACCCTAGCAAGTAGCTTAAGCATTATACTTTTGCATTTTATTTTTCTATTATGTTTTCTCTTTTATTGTATCCATGTCAGATCTCACCACAGAGTTTACACTTCTCTTTTTTCTACTGTTTTATTTTTTCCATTTTCATTTACCTTAAACTGGCAATAAAAGCTTTCACTGAATTCCAAAGCCACGCCTCCTCATTATCATACAGAATACACAACTAAACAACAAAATAATAAAACAAAATATGGAAAAACATAAAGATATGTGGCAACAATATGGCAATAAATAAATGAAACATAAGTGAATATGGAAATATAATTACTTGACAACTGTGAAGTTGCTAAATGACATAAAACAGCTTCTCTCTTATATTTCCTATGAAATCAGTTTTAAATCACTCAAAATCAACCTTTGGTCTAGAATTACCAAATCCATCCATTCCTATTTCCCATAGCAAAATATAACCACACACACACACACACACACACGCACACACGCATAGATTAAAAATTTCTCTTCCACTCAAATTGCCAAACACTCTCACACTAGAGCCTTGTGACACTTGAATGGAAAATATTATTGTGTTAATTTAATTCACAGTGGCAAAATACATGAACTCAGTACCCTCAGTTTATTTACTGCTTTACGGTTTTGCTGTTTACACTTCCCTGCACTAATAAACAAGAAGATCACTGCCATGTTACCAGGCTTTTGGCACAAGACTTCCTGACCAAAGCCAAACTGAGCTTTGAGTTTGTGAATAGCCTCTTCATTCTCTTCACTCTGCCTGGTAGTGGTTTTCATTAAGAGACGATTGTGTCTGAAAATGGTAATGCAATTTAATCTCCCTTCATGCAAAGTTAGCAGTAATATGATAAACTTTCTAATTACACTATATATCAAAACTAATTGGGAAAATGTGCTTTATTAGCATTGACTGTGAAGCGGTGTCTAGTTGGGGCACAACAAGGACAAAACCAAAATTATCATGTTCTCTGTCCATTATGATCATTTTGATATACAGTTGAATCGTGCCAGGTCACATGACAGGAAGCTTGTTGCTTGGTGACCACCAAATCATAACCAACAGAATACATCCTTGGAAAAAGACAAAATATAGATGATAAAATAAACTGTTCTTCTCCAAAAAATGGCTCACAAGTAATAAGGTCTACTGAAAATAGCCCGCTAGACCTTAGCCTGCTACGGTCCACAAAACTATAAGATTGTTATTGTCTGTATGGAAGATTGTAGGTTATTAAAAGCATAAACTGAAATTATAAAGCCATTATGGCAGTATTTACATAAAACAGGTATTCTTTATTACGTATGTTTCATGTTACTAAAAGCTTTCAAATAGTGAAACTAAATGTAATACCACACACATAATCTAAAGTAAAGAGTAAAGTTTTTCTATTTGTTATTCAAGTAAAAATAATTGATATACACTATTAATTATCCAACCTAATATCTGGTCAAATAACATTGAAATATACCTGCTTTTTTATGTATAAATCTCACTTGTCTCTATGTAGGAGCCCATGATTAGCAAAATTGCTTTTTTCAAGGGGCCAATATGGACATTTAGTAACCTTTGCGCAACCTGTTGGGTTACTTATCATAGTTACTTAGGCCTAAAATGACATTCTGCTGGAGAAATGTGTAAAAAAACTAATAATAATAATAAATAATTTTTCATAGCACTGTATTTTCCTTAACAGGAAAGAGAAATAATGGAACATTGGTTTGAAAAGATTAACTGATGCCTGCAGTGTTTTTAAAAATGGTATTCCATCTATAAAGCAAAATAAATTAGCCTTATTTATGTTGCTGTCCTCAGTAGAAGAACACAAGGTGAAAGTTTTGCATCATTCCCACTGAGAAAATCTCATGTCTGGTCCAACAGAACCTTATTTTAAATACTAAATAAAGTTTTTGAGACACTTGAAACACATTTAGATGATAGTGAGAATTAATGTTTGATTCTATCTGGGTTTTACTGACTAGCATTCAGGTCAAGTTATGCTCATCCATTTAACAAGTTGTAAAAATACTGACATTATCCAGACAGCAGAGACGTATTTACTGCAGTTGTGCACAGATACATTGTTTGATTTAAGAGATTTTATCTTAGATAGAAGGCAGATTAAATGGTCATCCAAGGTTTATTATTATCAATGTCACCCCCCCCCCCTTCACCCCAGAACATTATTAAGACTGAATAAGTCTTGGATGACCATTGAATCTAGTTTCTCTTAAATCAAACAACACCATTCATTTATCATGTGTGTCATTGATAGTGATAGTGAAGTGATGTCATTTTGACCCAATTTGTTTATATTGAACATTTTAACTGGGTTTTATAATCATGTACATATCTTTTGCGATGTATGTACAGAAAATATATATGTTTAATGCTTTGTATTAGTTGGAAAAGTCATATGAATTGCTTCATGCTGTGTTTACTGAGAGTATGTGTATTTGTGTATCTGCATGACTGAAATCTAAATTCTAGGGTTCGGGCATTTTAGAGCATGTCTTTGTGGCAGGTTTGTGTCACTGTGCCACTGGTTCCCCTACAATAACAGGTCTGTTGCATTCTGGGATTGATGTCAATCAGTACCATTGGAAACCCTTGCTAAATGTTTCCCTCATGAACTGTTCTAGGATCAGTTTCATCTCTCACAAGCCCCTCTTTAACCACTAATAGTTATGGTTGGTGGCAGACTGTTCATGGACTGTTACATTCTTGGACCTTATGTGCCCATGCATAACTTGCTTTGATGGCACCTAGTACAAAAACGTACAGGCATTACTAGTTGTGGACATCGTATATGAGCGGTATTAAATAAATCTGCACATTTTACTGCTCAATATCAGCCAGTATTTAGAAACATACCTGACACACATAATGACTGCTGGGATACACAGCTATATTATGTTAATGTGGGCTTGGCTTAGCTACTCCTTTAGGACAACAACTGGTTTTCTCATCATCTGTAACTACAGCGGCTCCTCATGGGGTGTGCAGATGCCTTATAGACATTCTTGGAGGAAACAGTTTCCAACCAATCACTTTACCTCAGAAAAACGCCCATTCTGAAGAAAAATACACCAAATTATATTAATATTTCACATAAATGTAGACATAATGAAACACTTCATCAAGCACATACAGATAAAATATTGACCATAACGGTCACTCATGCTAAGCTCAACTTTGATGCTTGTAATTAAACATCAGTCTTAAGTGAATGGAATGTTTTGGAGAGGTTAATAGAACGTTCTTTCAGTGTTTTACGTCAATACCACCCATAGTTTTCCTCAACATGTGGCCAGGATTGGATTGTGTTTTCCTCACTGTCTTGTGATGACAAGGGTCAATTCATTGACACTCATTCTTGAAAAACTCATGATTAGAGTTGAAAATGACAAAGACTTGCAATAACAATAGTGGACAAAAAGATCAACGATTGTTGAATTAAAGCCTACTAAAATTCCATTAAATTGAATTTGACCTAGAAAGGTGAAGTCTTACTTGGCAAGCAGGGAAATTAATCTTACGTTTGGAAGGATGCGAAATGTGTTACATGCAGCAGATATCTTTGACTTCTTTTCCAACTGGCTTGGATCAGACAGCAACCACATTTATATTTTACTACAGCAAAATTCTGACCCTTCTGTATCGCAGATTATTATTTCCATTCTCCCTTCAATGGAGGTAGACTAATGGATGTGAGTTGTATGCATAATAAAAATGTAGGCCAAGTACTGGATGCGATATACGAAAGGTTGGAGCGCCCATAAATCCTCCCCTACAATTTAATTTCAGTTGTTAATTGTGGGAACAGAACAGTCAGCTTTACTGGATAATCTGTTGTGCATATGATCCTTTACTGTTAAAAGCACAGCAATCCAGCTGAGCAGATCTTCAAACAAACACCTAATTCTTCATCACTAGGTGCCAGTACAAATAAAGACTCGTCAGGCAATATTCTCTGGGTTAAATGTTATTGGACTTTAGAAGCTCTAGAAAAAGAGATTTAGATGTATTTATTTTATTTTAGTGTATATATGCCATATATACTGTATATGGTCCATGACTGTATAGTTTTACTGTATAATTTTATTATGAAAAAAGGGGCATGTTGGGGCACATTGCATGTGTTGTCCCAACCAAAAAATGTACAAACAATATGCCCTGCAACGGTCATTTTAAAACGTGAAAACGGTCATTTAAGTCATCAGAACAAAGCAGCAAAAAAAATCACTATTGTAAATTAAAATGGTTTAAGCAGTTATTATTTTTAAAGGGAAAAAAACTTATGCACCAGACTAGAGTTTTCCAACCCACAGTATATGCCAATGTCATGTGCCATTTTCAACAAAACATGTTTTATGGATGAATCAGTGGTATATCTGATATATTGCACATTTTACTGAAGCCCCACTAAAATCGTCTCTTGATTAATTTATATGTGTGGATTACAACCTAGAAAAACATCTGCAAAGACAAATTTCAAAGGTGCCATTACAATGCAGCAGTATGGCAAATATCCTGTGTGTGATTTTTATATGACCTAAATATGTGCCAAGTAATTTCCACCAATAAATTCAATGAAATGAGTAACAAATTAATTTACTTTGAGGTACACTCACATTACAGTACAGTCAGAATTGTGGAAAAACGTTTTGCTCTATTGTACGTAAGGGGAAATGCCATTCTGAGATCATGGCCAACTGATACTAGTACTTTATATTATGATGTTATTGGACGCTTTCATGTGCAGATCAACCAATGAAAAATACACCTGCAAATTAAGTGCTAAATTTGGTGCTAAAATCAGTGTTAAAATAGGTGCTAAAATTAAAAATGTGTTAAAATTGTTTACATGATGCTGCAACTATGCCAACAGACATTAAAATTTCAAACATTCCAGAAGTGTCTATATCATCCCTACAATCTCTAAATAATTATTATAAAATATGAATATGATTATAAAGACTCTGTATAATATAAACCAAATGAATCTTTTTAGCACTTATACTTAGTTAAGGCACACTTGCTCATGCAAAAACTGCTGGTGATGAAACACGCTGTTCTTTCTCTCATGGGGAAATCTTTGCTGTTTCAGTAGTACAGCCATTACAGAGGCTGTTTGTCTAAAGACTAAGGACTTCAGGGAACAGCTTTGTTCATCATTCAAGTCAAAGGTCACAGCTAAACGTCCAATAAACACTAAGGCAGCTTATCAAAGGCCAGAATCTGTGATGTCACAGCACAGGTTTCCCAAACTGTGACGGGGTCTCTTATCTTTGTTAACTGATGAAATGTTTTGGTTTACTACTATCTTTTACCATGTTTGGAGCTTTGCACACTGCTTATACTGGCTCCAAGTCCAAGTTACTAGGGAAAGTGTGTTTTATTTGATGATGGGAAAGACTTGAGAGAGATTACACTGTTCCCACCCTGCTAATGTCATCGATGGCTTTTGAAATTATACTTTTTTTCTCTTAGATGCCCTTTTTAAGACTTTAAAGTCCTTAATGTGTATATCTGAGGATTCCAATTTGCAAAAT
>JBAJNP010000891.1:0-75317 GCA_036877545.1 Yasuhikotakia modesta | reverse complement strand
AAACAAGCAAACAAACAGTTTGTTTTGGCACTGTGTTATCATTATTACAAAAAATACCTCGCAAAATCCAATATTAGTATAGTGACATATAGTGACATATAGTGACATTGAGGGCTGTGTATGGGAGCATATGTGAAATAGCTGATGTGGTTGTTTTATGCATGCATGCATGCATGCAAGAGATATCAGTTGATAACACTTGTAGCTGTCTGCGTTTTGTCCCATGATGCTCTGCAACAAATCTGCAGACCCAGTATAAAAGATGGCAGTTTGTGATCTGTCGTAAAGTTTACATGTATTTTACCCTTGATTGAATTTCTATCTTTTAGCTTCATTTTACCTGACTTGTACTTTGTGGGCAAAACAAATTAAGTCTTTTACTACTTCAGTTAACATCTTTTGTAATCCTTGTTTCCTTTTATCTGATTAATTCTTATATGTTTTTGTTATACATACCAGAGTAAATACCTTTATTTTAAAGACTTATAAATTCATACATGAAAATGTATTGTTAATGTTCTCTTGCTCTCTCTCTCATTCTCTGTATTCTTTCTATACTAAGTGCTTTGGGAAAATTCCCCGCTCTGTACTTGCTGTCTTTTTGTGTAGCTTTTGTTTGCCCATGAAAAGAAACCGTTTACGAAGAAGTAATAATTTGGTGTATTATGTCCACAAACCTGGCCAATCGCAGTCATTCTCAAGTGCAGTTCCCACCATTACAGTCGAATTGTTGTTGAACACGCTGTCTTCGTTTTATATCTCATTAGGGACTCAGCATTACACAGCTTTGTTTGCAGAAAAGTGGAGTACACGAGTGTTGATAAAAACCAACAGTTTGTAAAGTATTAATGTGTCCTATAGTCTAAATAACATTAGCGTATTCAACCATGTCTGGACTAGATCTGCAAGCAGTATCTCACCAGGTTATTAGCCTCAAAGCTTTGCAAATGCTTTTAAAATTGTCTTGTCAGAGAAACAAATTGCCCCAGTGTTTTGTCGCCAGTCTTTTGAATAGCCTTTCCTAATCTGTGGCCTTGTCTGAAGTTTTTTTTATTGGAAATCTCTCCTTTTCTTCCAAAAGGTAAAGTGTATTGAAATGTGCACCGATGTTTGATTAGGGATTTGAACCCGTGTTTGTTTGGACCAGCAGACCTCACAGGAGGTTGGGCCTGAATCTCCTGTGTGCTTAAAAAGTCTGTGGAATACATCCCATAAATACATGTAATGTGATATCACATCAGAAAACATCACAAGAGACAGAAAATTTTATAATTATTGTTTCATGGGGGTTAGATTGAATCGCAATGAGACAATTGTTTTTCTGTGAGAAACAAAGTTATCTGTCTGTCTGCCTGCCTCCTTGTCTTTTTCATTAGCCTGTCTGTCTTTCTATCATGCTGTCTGTCTATTTATCTATATGTCTGCTTTAAAAATGTGTTTCATTATGTGCGCAGTGAGCTTGTATCACATTCATCTGCGCTTATCCTTTCCTAGGAAATTAATCTTTTACATCAACTAAAATCCGTCTTCTCAAAAAACACCCCAAGGTGATTAATTACCTTTGATGGTTTTAGGTCTTACTGGAAAAGTTATGTTTTAAAACATTAAGCTGTCGGCCAGACACCTTTGATCATGTTTGATTTAAGCTCTCTAATGCCCCGGTCTCTAACAGACAATCATCTTTAACAGCCCCAGTGGGGTACTAGCATAACATGTATGTTATTGACCATTGTTGGGTTGTGGCGCCCTATCACCAGGGCTCCTTAACTGTGGAGATAAAGGACAGTGAGAGTGACCCAGTGAGCCTGTTTGTTCCCCAATTTGTTCTGCAGGAGGTCTGGCTCCTGCAAGGTGCCTTTGACCGTAGCCAGGACGGCGGTGGTCTACGCTTGCTTAACTGGCTGAAAAATGAAGATTTATCTGCACATCTGTGAGGCGCTGTCCAGACTCAACCCTGTGATGTATCTTAACTGCCCTCAATCTTACGGTGGGAAGCTAAGAACAGGGGCAAACTCTGAGTGTAGGTGGGTAGATGACCGAGTGACATACACGTATAACAGCAAATCTCTTCTCTCTCTTGCCAGCACAGCCAATGTGGGATTATTTACCAGGCAACAACATGCATTGTTGGGAGCCAATTTGGCTGTTTACTCTGTTGGTATCTCTCTCCTTTTAGCCCACAAGGCCAAACCACTTCCGTTTCCTGTCCTCTGTGCCCCCTTCTGCTTTGTTGTGATCTCTCACACAGTGAACCCAATGCATGGACAGTGTTGGCCTTCACGACAACCATCTCTGCAGCTGGGGCAGTTTGCTGTTATGCTTCTCTGGCCCTTAGGGAACACAAATGAAAGGGGATTATTTGGATTCTGAGGGGCTACAAAGATGTGGCAGATGGATGTGGCCAGACATACTGACACTCTTGGGTGTGAGTCATAATGCATGAAATTGTCTTGGATTCACCCACAGTTTTCACTAAATATCTCTTTTTGTATTTTACAGAAGGAATTGAATTTGTGAGCTTTTAGTAAAATGATGGTGAGTAAATTTTATTTTCCTTTTAGGATGAACTAATTATAAGACTAATATACTGTATAATATATCATAGAAATGATCTGAGAACTGATATGTTCAATAATAATTGGTAGAATTCTTTTGTGTGTTACTGTGTGATGTTGTTAATGGACAAATGAAACTATTGAGAGTGTGAAAAGTGTTTTAAAGGAGTTAATTTATAATGGTCCACAAAATGTGCCCATGTTTGAGCCATTTCAGCGTGACTCATTAAGACTAGTTATCTGAATGTCAAGGTCAACACTTTAGATTTATCACTGAATAATTTATAATGTTTATACATTCACAGAGAGCCGATGAAAGTATTTGCCAGCGCCTGTATGTCCTCCGAAACGATTTGATGGATTGCATGAGCAAACAAGATAATGGATTTGCTAATTGAGTGATGCAGTGCTTTAAGTTCTAAGGGTAATAATTTGTCATTCATTTTCTTAATTCAAAGAACCTGACTTCTTAAACATCATAAAACAGACCTAGGGTTGAGAAATCCATGCTTTACTGTATTAGTTACTGTGGGAGCCCAGATAGGTTGAGACTCTACAAGGAAAATTGCTTCAGTCTTGTGGAAAGAGCAAACTAAAAAAAGGGGTATGCATGTCAAATCGCCCAACACACTGCCTCTCCCAGATACGTTTTGCTCTCTCTTCCCATCCCTCATCCTTTCTTTGAGATAGCACCCAGCACAGGAGCTGTGATGAAAGGCAGGGGTATTACGGGATTATGGGGGCATCCTGGAGGGACAGGGAAGCAGGCGGAGTGGTAAGTGATTCTTTTCAATCAGTGGATTAACCCCTACAGGGCTGGAAAACCCAAACAAAGTCCCTGTTCTGGTGTTAAGGTGCATAAAACACAGCTTTATATTGAGAAAATAAATATCAGAAATACAGATTTCTTAGATTAATGTATTTATTACAGTCCCCGTATGTGCGTGATGGTAGGGTGTGTGTGAGGACTCTATGCTCGTGTGGATTAGCATGTGATTGCGTGTATATCGTCATATGAAACTGGAATATTTCTACCAAACAGGATTTATTTGCGTTTTCAAATGAAGGGGAATTTTTGCTGTTTATCATTAATTATTGACCAACCAGAGTAAACAGACCGGGAGTGAACTGCACACAGTGTGCGTTTCAGACTGCTGATAGCTGAATGATTGTATCCTTTTGAGGGCTTTCAGGTTAAGCTATGAGTTCCTCTCAGTTACTCTCTGTTTACGTCCTTCTGAGGGCTGAGAAAATCACATTTTGTGCTTTAGCTGGTATGTAGTTTAGCTTGAAAACATGGACAATGACTGTAGGTGTGGCGGTTTATTAAAGATGAATCATAATTATTGAAAATTAATGCATTTTGGAGGTGGTAAAGAATTGGATTTTGCATAAATTTACAAAAGCTTATGAAGGGTACTGTATGTTTTTGTCATCAGCGTCTGTAACTTTAAAGCTAGCTAGTAGGTAAACTGATACCTTTTGTGTTTTTTGTGTTGGTTCATCACTTTATACCAGTATATCTGTCCATATATCCCATATATTGAAACAACTACTTTTGTGAAGCAGGTGAAAAGCCATTAGCATTAGCATTACCTCTATTGTGCTGTAATGATGTGTCTGTGAATGGGATGTGACTTTAGACAGCAGCGCTCTTACTCAGATCCTCTTAAGAGCTACAGACACCTGTAAATGAGCGATCATTAGCATAATGTGCCACACTGCCGCTTAGTGATTTCTTTTAATCAACCTCTGAGTCGCTTTTAATAAGTTTCCACCCTCTAATAGATTCTGACGTTGTTAAGCTGTGCAGTGTAAGCCGTCATATTATCTCTCTGCCTCAGTGCAACCTTTAATTCCAAATATGGCCTCTCTTGACCGAGGCTAATGGAAGTTTTTTCTCATTGGTCATCGGCCGAATGTACACCACTGTGTTGCTTTCTGTTGCAGGAAATGACATCATACCTGCTTGTTGCTTTATCAAAGAGAGATTAGGATGATGTCAGCAGGTCAGACAGTGAGGAGAGCTTTTTTGCATTTGGATTACTTGTGATTCACATGAGAGTGTTTGTGTTGTATTGTAGCACTAATATGTTTGATCTTCACCCATTTTTTGTG
The DNA here is from genome assembly GCA_036877545.1 of Yasuhikotakia modesta. NCBI lineage: Eukaryota > Metazoa > Chordata > Actinopteri > Cypriniformes > Botiidae > Yasuhikotakia > Yasuhikotakia modesta. The sequence goes on along the minus strand of JBAJNP010000891.1, from coordinate 70,644 downwards.
TCATGTTTGGACAGCATAACCAACAAATGTTTCTGGAAAAATCACTCACCATTTCTTTAAACCAAATCACATCATCGTCGTTTTAACTGGCTAAAAGCGACATTTTAGGAGTGTTCGTATGGCATTCAGTTTCCAATCTTTCAGATTCAGAAGCAGCCCTGAAGTCGTCTTATTCCCATTTGTCAGAGCTGTAATTTCCCTCCGTCGTGTGCCGCCCGCAGCGATCCGCAGGATGTTGTTATGCGTTGTAGCGCTCAGCGTTTCTGACTCTGCGTCAGAGCTTTGTTTCTCCACAGGACTCGCGGTAATTGAAGTTCTGAAAGATAATAACGAGACATAAATCCAACAGCTTCAGAACACAGCAATGGACCGCCGGGGTGAAGATACATTGAAAGAAATAGACGAAAAATGCTGTTAAAATTCATGGCGTGAGCAAATGCATGAATGCATTTCACATAGATGATCGTCTCGAGGACAGTCAGAGGTTACGGGTGTGTCTGGCTGAAGTTTACACTGATATCAGTACAGGTGTGTGTGTGTGTGTGTGTGTGTTTACTTAACCATAACTATTGAGGGCTACATTTGTGCCCAGAAGTGAGCTAATCTGTGTAAAACCATTTGGATGGGCCTTATTTGTAAAAACGCTATAAAAATACAGTATTTTCCCTGTTTTTTAACAGTTCAAATGTAATTGTAATTGTTTGAATAGCATTAGATTTGAAGCAGGCACACAAATGTACTCACCAATGTCACATGATCATTAATTTAAAAGATTGTCTGTTCTGTTGGGAAAATTGCCCATCTGTGCTTTGAGTTACAGCCTAAACTCTGCTGTTGTTGGCCTGGTGTGTGTGTGTGTGTGTGTGCGCATGTGTGTGCGTGTGCATGTTTCCTTTAGCGCGCATGTGTGTGTGTGTGTCGACCTTTGCTGCATTGTCTTAGAGAAACTGGAAGCTGTGAGCATTTATCAGCGAAAGCACTTGTGTAACACTTACCCATTCTAAATCCTGATGGATGAGTCCTGCATCTGTGAGGAATACATTAGCATTTGGCATTTGCATTGGGTTTTCAATTAAACAGACGAACGGTTAGTTTGCAAATCACTTATATAATTATGCAGCAGGTATAATTATACAGCATTTGAAATAGACTGCGAAAGGTCAGATGTTATACAACTGCTTATGTTTATCTCAAAATTCACGTACATAAACACTTTTTTAAAGTACTTTTACCTATATTTTGCAGTGTACAGGGAATATAGACTTCAATAATGGGCAACGAGAGACTGACATACTACAGCAAGTATATTACATAATACAACCTTATAAGTTAGTTGAAAAAAATGTTTTTCCTATTTTAGGAAAAACATTTAGACCAACATTTCTTGTATTTCTGAACTCTAATTTTGTACAGTGTACCTGCATAACCACCACCCAAACACGCCACACACACAGAGAAACTTACACAGCCACATACTTGCATAACTACACTTCCCCCACAGATATATGTGTCTGTTTCAGCAGTGCCCCTCCCTGCAGTTGTACACCTGGAGCTTCCATTCCAACACACCAGTGAACCCAGACACCTGTTCACACCTGTACACACACCTCACGCCTCAATCGCCATCTCACTCCATAGCACTGATCACGCATTCCATTCACTTACACATACGAGCGCACAAACTCAGACGACGGGTTGTGAAAGATTCGGTGACGTTGTCATGTGGACAGAACCGTAAGGGTCACTTTGAAGTTCTAGAGTTAGAAGTTCTTGGCAATGTTCTAGAAAGTCTTAAACCTTCTGGTCGTGCTCGTGGCTTTAATCTCAGTTGGAGAAATGTCCTACGTGAAGATATGACATGACAGACATTATTTCATTCTTAATTGGTGGCAAGGTTGTGTATCTAAACATCCTTCATACAACATGAATGTATCTGAAAAAATTAATGAGCTTCTTGCATTGAAAAGAAACAGAATGCAAAGATCTCAAGAGATGTGTTGTTAATATTAACAATGTTTTTAACTTGACATGGCACAATACGAGATGCAGAGAAAGTGTGACTCAAGAGAAATGGTGTCTTAAACATTTAATGATAAGCCTTTGTGAATTTACTATAGTGAATTAAAAAAAAGGTTGAGTTAAGACAAAATACACTTGTGTTACCATTTTTTTATTGAAACATGACTAGATAAGTAAATATATGTCATGTTTAGATAAATACTGTAGATAGATTTGTGTTTTCTCTTATTGGAAAACAAAGATAAGTACTTTTTGTTTCATTTTGTTTGTTTTGCTGTGACAGCCGTCAGTCAGACTTGACAATTATTTCTCATGTGATACCAAACAGTTTTGCTTTTATGACTGAACATTCGTTCTTGAATTGTTGTGGCTGACTGCTCACAATGACAAACATTTGTTCCTGTTTGTGTGAGATTCAAATACCTCTCAGCCATAGTTTCCTGTCCTGATAGGGCTGTTAGATTACAGAAAAGTGATTCCACAGACTAACACTGCAGTCAGTCCAGCATCTGTCTGACAGACATTTGCCCCCATTGTTTTTTTTCAGCACTTGCAACACATTATGCCCCATCACCTGTCTTTCATTCTATCATGCAATGCCTTTTGTGTGACAACAGTTTCCCACATACCACATGCTGTTCATTTTAGTCCAAGTAGCCGTTTTACTTTACAAGTGGCGGACGCATTAGCGGCGGCTTGTTTTTTACATAGCAGACATTATTCACAGCTTTATAAAAAGCCACAATGAATTCCATAGTTTAGCACATCCTTTTGTTTAGAATGTTAGTTTTGTTTAGCAACGAGTGTAAAACTTTTATTTTAAGTTAATGTTGGAGGTCTTCTAAAGATAGATACATGTTCAGATAAGGTTTGGTTTGAATAGTAAAAAATGAAAAATGAGGGTGAAATTACAAAGATATTGTTAACAAAATATTCTATATCACTAAAGACAATATAGAACTACAGTAAATATATAGTAGAAAAACATGACGGTGTTGATTCTGTGCCTCACCAACAGGGTGAAACTCATTCACACACATCTGACCACCCCAAACTTGTGGCCACATGTAAGACCAAAACATCATTCACTGCTGGAAGCTGAACAAACACTTTTAACACCTCCCAGAGAAAAACAGACGTTCTGCTCTGCTCACATCCCTTATTTGGTCCCACACAGAGGCTCTAGATGCTGTTGACTGGCCGCTGATCTCACTCCATTTGTTTTTCTGTCACTTCTACAGACATGATCACAGGACTGAATGAATCCAGCATAGCACTCAAAACATTTGGAGGGGCAGTATCACATGAGTACCAAACATCTACAACATATATATCAGGATTTATCTGGCTTGTGCATCTATTTCTGTTAGTTTCTACATCCATTTTCTGGAATAAGTAATTTGATATATGTTAAGTAATTAAATCAAGTGTACAATTTTATCTAAAAGGTGTTAATGGTTTCATAGGATGATGATGATACTGAATGATTGGTTACTTTCTGGAAGAATGTATGAGCCAATAATCCCTTCGTTTTTTTCTAGATCTTTGGAAATTCTTTTCTAGATTTACTAGAACTCCCACTTTTGAAGCAGTATGGGTTCTTAAATTTAGCTGGTCATTTGTACCCAATGCTGCATGTTAGCCCTGCCCACCACTATTGGTAGCTCAATTAGAATCCTATTGTCACAGGCCCGGCCTCAAGGCCTGCTTGCATTCTCATGCTTTGCTCTTGCTAGATGCCTCCCTGCCTAGCGCTGCTGTGTTCCATATGCTCATTAGGAGCTTTCTGGCATTTCAACTCCCCTTACCATTTTAATTCCCTTTGCCTGTCTCTGAATTGATGGGGGGGGTCAGTCGAGGGTTAATAAGCGCTAGTCTATGACTGGTGCTGGATTTACTCCACGGTTTCTCGGTAGCTCTCAAGGCCCGGTGCAGCGGTACTGAGGGTTCTTAAGCACGGACGCCACATCAAAGCTAAATCAGCTTGTACCTAATTGGAAGGCTGATTTATTTGGGCTTTTGGGCACCCACTTCTGCCCCTCTGTCAGCGGATATGCTGTTTGCCTCCCCACGGCCCCGCTGTGTGACTTCGCATTTACCCGACCACATTAGTGCACCAGACACAAAGAGCCTCTCCTGTCACATTGTACATGAGAAGCACATCTGCTCATTAACTTTGATCTAAATCTAAATTTCCTGTTTCATGGATCGGAGATGAATCTTGTGTCCCATAGCAACTGTTGCTTTGTCTTTTATCAAATGGCAAGCGCTCCCTTGATGTTCCTCAATTTAAAGGAATATTTCACAAAAAGTGAAATTCTGTCATTATAAAGTAAAGACAGGATATACTTTAATAATGAAACTGAATTGAAAGGGAGGACTGGGTCTGTCAGACTGTAAAAGGAAAAAACATGGCATTAAAGTATCATAGAAAAAATCATGATTTATGTTCTAAGTCATCAAAACTATTTGATAGCTTTGTTTCAGAAACTAGTCATTATTTGCTAAAATTTTGACATTTGCCCTAGCTTACTTGGAGCATTAGCAAGAACAGTTAGCAATTGCTAAGTAAATTGATCTTAATTGATTTATATATCTTCTGTGGAAGGTGTCGCACCTAAACACTAAACTGCTCATTCAATCGTTGTATTGGGAAAGGTCCATATTCTCTTATTTTATATGGTAAAAAAATAGACAGAAACATTTTCAATCAGCTATTATACATAGAATAAAAGTCAGTCAGGTTTGGAACAACATAAGTGTGAGTAATTAAAGACTGAATATTCATTTTTGTGTGAAGTGTTCCTTTAAAGAGAAAAACACTTTAGCATGAATGTAGATTCTCTTTCATTTTCACTCTTGTTTTTCTGTCAGTGATGTGAAAGCGAGCGATGTTTGGTGAGAGTGCAGCATATGGACTATTCAGACGCGGTGATCTTTGAAAACAGAGGGCGGAGGAAAATTTCTGACCTTTATTGGGCAGCCGTCTAATGGTGGGATCGGTGAAAAAGGGGTCAACAGAGCATGAGGGTGGACGCATGAGAGGCTGTAGAGTAAAGAACATACTTTAATGCAAGTCTGTATGTACAGACTGGGCAGACATTGTTGTAACCATGGTAACCAAAATGTTTTAAATGGCTGTCAGTCATTGTCAGGGAAGAAACGTGACAATGTTTCTGGGGGATGCCATTCGACCACCCACAAATTACATCTTGTTTCTTAGTAATGGCACAGCAAGCTGTAAACAGTGTTGATTGTTTAAAGTATTAATGTTATGTTCCACAGTTGGTCTTGTGGAGTTTTATGTGCAGTAAAAAGCTATTATGGTTTTTGCCCTCAGAGACATTCTCACAAGTCCACTCAAAGGCTGTGATGCATTTAAAGGCGTTTATGTTTTGTCAAGAACAATCTGAGCAGGACTATTGCTGATAGTAGAGGTAAACACATGCAAGCACACGCGCAAACACTCGCATTCACCCACATGTGCAGTTTGACGTCCATGTGTTTGTCTCATATTGTGGAAAACCAATTGTTTTTCTTGGCCTCTTTCCACTGGGGATTATTTTCCACATTTCCAACATCTGCTTACCAGTCACGTCAACTGGAACGGCGAATTATCCCTAAGTCTGCCAGTGTCCATGCATAATTTGGACTTCTAGCCAGTTGGAAATGAGGATAAACTGACCATATGTAGGGAATAACTGGGAATTATTAGAAGGCAGCAGTGAGAAAATGAAAATCCAGCCAGAAGTTGAAATGTGGCCTTCAAGGGCTTGGAAGAACTTAAGATAACATTAAAAAACTAATGAGCAAGGAACATATATGCATATCTGATGAAACTCTTGGCTAACCACTGTATTGTCATGAAAAAAGGTTCCTTCACCTGCAAAAACGTCTACAACATTTGAAACATTCAAAAAGAAGGTGAGATGTTTGTTTATGCTGTAACCTGGTATGGTTGATAGTTTATGATCATGGTCATGGATAGCAGATCTTGTCACGCTCATCTTCACGAATGGTGACGTCTACAGCTCGATCTACCACAGAACAATAAGACAAAAGGAAGTGAGGCAGGACTATGCATGGATGAGGTCTTGTGTGTCTTTTCAATAGTCTTCCCTGAACGATTGAGATTACCATCTGGCAAATCCGCATCTTACCATAATCAAGCAGGAGGTACACAAGTATATTTTTGCCTGGCTGCAAAGGGCTTATTCAACAGAGCTTTGTGTCCCACTCACTATCACTTTTTCTGTCTGCAGGTAAGAAAATCACCTTCAGCTGTAAATGACTGTGCAGAAGATTGTTTTTGCAAGATTTTTGTTTCGGTTCAGGGGTCACCCAACTCCCAGCTGAGAGTTGTTTACCAACACCAAAACGTATATCATGCATTCTTGCTTCTACAAGTGAACTTAAGTGAACAAGTGAACTCTCTGTCTGTTTGTCTCTTTCCCCAACTTCAAATTCCTTCCTGGGACCCCACAGCCTGGGTTGAATGAGAAATCAGCATCTCTATAAAACGCCTTTTTAAGCAAGACCCCCCCCCCCACCCCCTCTCTTAGTAAGCCTTTCTTGGTCTCTTCTCTAAAGTTGGGAATCCATAGGAGGTTTGTTTAAGATGCACTAAGCGTGAGAACTGCAGGATTGGGAAAATACATCCGGCTGTGCTGAATGGACAGCATGGAAGTGTCGTGCCATCATTCCAGAATCAGGCATCTCCGGGGTTTTTTACATGCTCCCAGCGCAACCGGGTTTGTTCTCAGTCGGCTCTAACAAAACCAGCTGTCGTCCGTACAAAACCGCCATTGCCCCAGTGCTGCCCTCCCTGAATGAGACTATCTGTGGTGTCACTGGAGGTCTTCAGTCCATATCAGATCTGTAACTGATCTCATGATTTGAATGTGTTATATGGGCGGTAGTTGCGAGGGTGTATTTGAGTGACAGAAACACAGAAGTTGGCCAGAGAAATAAAAAAGACATGCTTTCTTGTGCTTCATAGAGTGCCTAGTTACTGCAGTTACTGAAGATGTTTGCACAATGAGACCCAACAGTTTTATTCACTGTTCCCCTCATTTGCTTTTCCTATCTGGATTCTGTGCAGTTTCTGTGCGAGACCCTCTTAGGATGTCATTAAAGAAAATGAGCAAAAATAGTTTAGAGGACAGTGTTGATTTTTGCATTATTCAAACTAAGGCACTGTGAACCCGAATACAGTCCAATTCAGACATCACCAGTATGAATAATGCATCGTGCATTTTTATTTAGCAAGTCAGTTTGTGTCACTGTTTTAGGCTGGTTAAATTATTCAGGTCAAATATTAGCATTTCAAATTTACCAGATCTTTGCTTCTTTGGATTGCCCGTTTTTATGGAACCTCAGATCTAATATTTCCTGTCTATTTGATTAGATTTGCAAGCCAGTTTGATTGGAGCAGTACTGTATTACCCTAAATGTACCCTAACAGTGGTTCATGTTTTGGATATTTGTAAATATAAAAGAGTAGTAGTTTTTTTTTTGTTTTGCACTCAAAAGTGTTTTAGCTAATATTAATTCATTATGATCACAGTTTAAACCAAACTGTTTTTTCCTGTTTCAAACTGTTAGCCATCCATCTGAAATTGTGTGTGTGTGTATATACGTGTGTGTGATGGTATATGAATATATATAATATATATGATAATATACATGATGTTTTCACCCTGAATGTTACAGAAAGCATCAATTCTAAATTATTATTTTATTTCAGTAAGATGGCCACCTTTTTTCACATAGGGACAGTTTGGTGACTGAAGCTACCAGTGAGACTAGCCTGCATTTAGCATGTTTGCGTGTTGCATAATACATAAAAATTGATATGACAGTAATCCTCTTAACAATGTACCGTGTTATGCCCCCCTCACGTTTTTTCTGCAGAATATGCTCATACATGCCGGTCAGACGGCAGGCTTGTGTAAAATGCAGAAAGGCGGCTCCCAAACGCACTGTCCCACTTCTCCCGGCGTAAATCCTTCATTACACATTTCATGGCTGAAAAACACTGAAGCATCAGCCTTTTCACTGCCACTGTGTCAGAGCAAAGCAACAATGAAGTGCTTTATATCTGCAGACGTGTGTATTAATAATGCGTTATGTAAATGCGATGCTGACAGTTATAGATTTGCAGTATGTGCCTGTGGCCATGTCTTTATTGGCAGAATGTGTAACATTGAAGCCACGTATGAAGTTATTAGTTTTAAGTTTTAGCTCTGCAACATCTGTTAACATGTTTCTGCATGTGGAAGCAATTAAAGAAAATAGTGTTTTTATTATTTTGATATAGCATTTATTAACAGAGGGTCTGTAAAATTTATTGCAGATTTACTTGTGCATGTATTGCGGATAAAACGATGATAATTCAGTTAAATTTTTTATGTATTTTGTATTGTGTTGTTGTTTCAAAATAGCTTTACATATAAAAAAGAAAATGAAATACAACACAGAAAACAGACTTTATGGTATTATTCCAAGTTTGAATGTTCATTATAAGATGCATGTGAGTAAAACTAATTAATGATACTACGATTGAAATCAGTTTATGAATATTAAGTTCAACAAACTGATCATTTCTGACAGTTATTTGTGGGAAATAATTCATAGTGACACTGGAATTGTTTTGTGAGGTGAAATTGGTCAGTTGCAGCTGTCTTGCTTTTGTTATCACTGATATGTTGAATTTTATATTGCCAGTGTGAGCAATCAGTTCATATGGTTTTTAGGCATTGACTTGAATAGTTGTTAATTACCCACAATGCACCTCAGACATGTATATAATTTGGCTGCTACACATTTTAATCTGTCACAGTAGATACTTTGTCTTAAAATGATGTTCATCCGCTGTGCCTAAATACACACGGTGCCAAAGTGAACACTTATGATTCATGCCAAAGTAGACATTTCCGACCCTCAGAATTTCCACACACTGCCAAGTTAAAGATGTATTTTCCTGAAATTATGCAGAATGAGGCAAGGCAGCAATTTGAATATGTACAGAAGGCTCATTTTGATTAAAACAGGGTGAATTTGATGGCTGGTGATTGGGTGAGGGAGGGGTCACGGGTGATTGGTCAACAGTCAGGTTTGGCTGATCGTGAAACAGCTGCTTTCGTGTTGGAGGAATACAGGTGACATGTGACTGGACTGTTCTGAGTTTAGCCGTTGATCCAGGCTGATAATGACCTATACAGCACATATGATAATGGTGCCATCTCAGTTTATGATGTAAAAACAGAACTATTCATTTTTAAGCAAAATTGCTGATGTTGAATGTGAAGAATATTTATTATTTGTCTAGCCGTACAAACTCTGCAGTCAAACACTTATTTATGTACAAAAGGTCTGCCATTATAAAGTGCTAAAATGTTTCTTGCATATTGCAGCTACTTATAAAAGTGTGATATTCTCAGATTCTTAATTGACTTTGTAACATGTTTCCATGTTTCATTCCATTGTGTAGTTTTACCCATAAATCAGTGCAAGCTTGATAATTCAGAGAATACACATTTCTGTAAAGAGGTGTTTTAATCTGTCTGTAATGTTTTGTTTTGCCAGTAAGTGCCAGTTTTTGTTGTTTTGGAGACCAGATTCCTCAGATGTAGGATCATATTTAAAGAGACAGAGGGTAGTAAAAGGAAGTCTTGACGCATCGTAGCTTCTGAAGACTTTAGGGTAAATAATCATTGTCCTCTTTATTGTGTGTCAGAGCCATTGAAATTTGCTTCCCTTACACATGACTTTTCCCATCTACCTTATTACTGTAATGCAGACAGATGTTAAGTCTCTCTCTCTCTCTCTCTCTCTCTCTCTCTCTCTCACTCTCTCGATCTTTTTCCAAGTGACTGCATTACAGAAAACTATTGTGCACCTTCGAGTGTGTCTACATGTGTACTTGCGCACCAGGTCAGTGTTTGCATGTGAGTGTGTGTTTGAAAGTGTGTAAGACCTTGTCTCTTCTCATTAACTGGATCCATAACCTGCTGTAGTGGAACAAATGGGGTTGTAGTTTCAACTTGCCCCTCTCTGACAAATGACTTATTCTCCACATCCCTGCCTCCTGCCTGCCTGAGGTGCTGAAGTGACAATGATGCAGGTATTCTGTGTCTCAGCCAGCACAGCTTTTCAGAAGGATCACAAACACGGACACCCCCAGGTGCATTCATGTCTACACACACTTTAACACACATGGTAGGAGAGACAGGAACACACACACAAAAGAACACAAAATAAATACACAAATCAGGACTGATGAGTGATAGCATCTTTTAACAGCTGCGCCTGTGTAGTGCAACGCTGAACTTCACAATTCCCAAAGTGCAACAAACAAACACACACACACACACTTAACATATCCAATTGCAGTCCAGACCAATTCTTTATCAGGATTTAAATGCAAACAATCAAAATTCACTCTGGATGCATTAGGTTTTGAAGAAAACCAAATGTGAAAAAATGTTGAAAAATCACAGCTTCCTTCAAACTCCAAGGAGTTTGGTGTTTGTTCTCCGTTGACCCTTAACCTCCCTCTCGTCAGCCCAGATTTGCTGTTTTTGACATTTTGCTCTGCAGTGGCAGAAATTCAGCAGACAAGCTGACAAACCAGGTTGAGGTGTAAAGAGAGCTTGCACCTGTGCCTCTTTTGTTCCTGCAGCACGATTTACCAGCATACGCTCCGCTCACACTTTTCCTGTAAGCTTTGGCGCCCTTGAAGCATTGCAAATATTTGAGTATATTTTATTTTTTGAGTTGTGCACGTTCTCTCGTTGTTGGCCATCATGGTCTTCTGTGGTTCTTTTTAATAGCTCAGGAGTTCTCAGTGGTGTTTCTATTAAATATCAACCTTGTTTGATGTGTTTTTCTTCAGAAGACATGAAAAATACACTGTTGCTGGCATATATTTGCAGACCTACACACTCATTGTTAATAGCAGTCTTAATTTATTTGGTGGAAACAAATTTGAGCTTATACTGAATCTCAAATGTTTGATTGTTTGGTGTTTTGGCAAATCTGAGCCCAGTTTGAGTCATTCATCTCCTCTGAAACTCTAGACAAGATGTGAGATTTAAAGATCTGGGATCTGACATCGAGAAGGTCCGTTTCTCAGAAGAACACGGAAAGCGCAGGAAATGTGCACAAGTCTTAATTTGCTCAGCATTTAGTCTTATTGTTGATCGTCGTTTCATACAGAGACACGTTGCTAGGCTCCGCACCACCCTTCCTGGTCACCCCACCCTCTACCCACCACCCTCAGCACCTCCATGTTGTCAGAAGAGATCCACACTGTAACCCTAGATTCTGTACCTGCCACAGTGTTGCTGTGGAACAAAGAAAAAAGAAAATGCACGCCAAGGCTTGTTCTGCAAGCCTGCTATTCTGACACACACAAAGACGGCACTCATCCAAGCTTTGTGTTAGGGATCACCGCAGCAGATATGCTAAACCCAACCAACCTCAGATTAGCGCTTCTGTCTTTCCCAGTCTCATTGCAGCGTTTACAAGGCTAGTTTAGAAAAGACCTCAAGTAATTTTACATTGTGGACAATCGTGGCGTGAATCTTCACTGAAAGAATCTGGGCTCCTTTTTAGTGAGGGTTTAACTGACAATATATGTGGGTTGGTGGGCGGGGCTGAGAAAATACATAACATACAACCGCTGACTTGTCATGTTAGTTTCTTTTAAATGATGGTGTCTTACTTGTTTGAATAGAAACATGCCTCTCCCCACGTCTCTTAGAAATATGAGTTTATGTTGTTGTAAAAAACATGTAGCTTAAATCCCCAAAGGGATTTGAATGAATGCAGCATTCATTTCAGTAGTAAGACAGAACTGTGTGATGCATTATAAATGTAACATTGGTATAAACTTAATGCACACTGGTATTAATACTCTGGTATGGTCATATTATGTTCTGTGCATGTTAAGTTATTTTAAACAGTAACTATTTGAGATATGAGACTTGAAGTTTGTTTTATAGTTAGCAATTTTATAAAATTAGAAAATAGTTTAGCAAGTTGAGATTTGGTTTCGTTTTAAAGAAAGAACCAGATTGGGTCACATTTGTAAATTGTGACTTTTCTTGGTTGTTTTAATAAAGCATTTAGCGATCGACTTTTAATGAGTTCTTCCTAATTCTGTCACATTCATCGGTACATTAGTAAGAGAAATGTTTTGGCTGATTTAATGCATTGGGTTTATTCGTGGCATGAAACCACAGCTGAGAGGATATGAAGAGAAGCATTAGCTGAACGCATGTGTCATTGTAATGAATGTATTTGCACCTCAAATGAACTTTTAGAAGTCACATTTTCTTTGTTTGGCAAAGGTTGGAGAGGACATAGAGAGATGAGGTGCTTTCAGTGATATGGCTTGCCTGTGTTTTTCTGTTCACACACACACACTGTTGTCTTTAATGGTTTCACTTGATGCCTTCTAAAAAAATCGTATTTCCTTCTGTTTACAAGGCAGCCTCGTTGCTTGTCAGTTTCCAATGAGATTGAAGGCTTCACCTCTTTGTCAGTTAGCTGCATTTTGTAAAAGGATTTGCAGGTGCAAAGGGACACCTTTATGAATGGAGTAACAGGGAAGGGGGGTGTAAGAGTGTGTGTGTCTTTAAATATATGTGTGTGTGTCTGTTTCCTTTCATATAAATATTATATTTAAGGTCATGGTTAGTTTCAGAACATGCTAGCAGCTGACAGCAGATTTGTTGTTGCAAATTGTTTTCTTTATGTGAACAATGGGGGCTACAGTTTTTTAACAGGGGATTCATAAATGCATCTTAGAAAAAACTATAGAAAAATTTAGAAAAAGGTATGAGAAAAAAATATAGTAAAAGAGCTGTATAAGACATAAGATTTTAATTATGTTTCCAAATTTCTAACTAATACTCCGTTAAGCAGTATATAATATATTCATATTTGTTAATGTTCTTTATGAAAGTTTTACAGAAAATCTTTTTATTTCAGGATCCCACTGTAAATCTTTTGTTTTTCATTGATGAACATTAAATAAAGTTTCAAATTAAATGGGAAAACATTTTAAATATATATATATATTTAAAACTGTCATAATGAGTAACAGGGTTGCAAATTACATGGGGCTGGTGGGCTGGAATTAAACAATGGCTTGAAATTATTATTTATTAACCAATATTGAAATTATTGATTAACTAATATTTTCTGTAAATATAGACAAATATTTGTTGGATAGTTTTAATTCAAGTAACAGTTTATATCAACCCTGGGTAACATATTAAGAGGATAAGCTTCATACAAACATATCAACACTGCCTGTTTGCATTTGGTATAAGAAAATAGAATGAGAATATTTATTGGTTCAGTAGAAGCTGAAAAGCCCCTCAGTGACATTCATCATCTGTTTAACACTTGAGAAATACCTCAGGTTGACATAAACTGAAGTCTTTCTTACTATCATACAGTACAACTGAGAGCAAAGAAGATTCATTTCAGCCATTTACTCTGCATCCCTCATACCTAATGTTACAATAACAGCCACCACCTTCCCTAAATATTGATATACAGTAGATGCAACAAAGAGGCAAGTACGGACAGCATCTGTAACCCGGGCAGTTTCTGGCTGGCAGATCTGCCAAGTATTGAGCTGTGACTTTCTTATCTAAAACTTCTGTGTGATTGCAGATCTCCTCTGTGTGGGCTGAGACAGCTGAAAGCCCAGGATTTATTTTCAGAGCTCCATACTGACAGATATCGGCAGGAGTGCCAATGTGTCACAAGAGCTGTTTACGCACGTTGGCGTACACACGTATGCACAAATTAATGGCTTTAAATCAGTGAGGTATTTAGAAGAAAATGTTTGCAGTTGTTGGGATTAGCCTGTGTGTGTGTGTGTGTGTGTGTGCCAAATGGAATAAAGGTGGTTTTAAACAGAGAGTGGGGGAGTTTAGATCAAGGCACTGTACTGCTAAAACAATATAACTTGCCAAACAGACAGATGCAGCAGAGACTGCTGGTCTAGATCACCTTACCAGCAAATAACAGACTGACAGCAGACGAAAAAGCATGTTAACCATCTGGATGAGTTGTAGAAAATGCAGAACATTGTCCCTTATGTGTAAGATAAAGAATTCACTTCAGCATTTGCAGAAATTTGCCAGTCTAATTTGTGCATTTTGCTTGCCTCTTTTCAAAACTGCTGCTGTCTGTTTGTGTTGATGCGAGCAGACTGGAACGGACTGCGGTTACATAACTTATCTATCCTGCTTTTGCTCAGCTCTACAAAACCCAAACACTAAGTGAGCTGAGAATATTTCTGCCGCACTGCTGTGTTTGAGTTGGCAACCGGCTCCTGCCTCACAGTGAGGACCAGTCTTGGCACTGCAATACCCAAACACTTGTTTTAAAACTTGTAGAGTGTTGCATGAATACCAATCTGGGGGAGTTTGTGTTGGCCAGAAGGTCCAGGCACCCACACTGTACTTGTTTTGGACAACAGAGTCATTTTCAAAGGGATTTGCCAGTTATTGTTTCAGTGAGGCTGTTTTTCTATTCAGTGTTGGATAAAATCCTGGATTGAACTTGCTGCTCTGGAGGGAGAGCAAAAGCACACAGACATCTGCAGGAATCAGTCGTCTTCTCCTGGAGATGTCCTGCTTAGCTCCTAAACATACCAGATTGTTTGGTACAGTTTTTAGCATCTAAGCAGGTTTTGAAGAACATTACAGCTTTCAGTTTTATTGCAGTGGTTTTAAAGTGTGAGGTGGTGAGAATTGCCTGGTCTCTATATATAGTGTGTTTAATTAAAGTTCATGGCGAACAGGCTAGACTTCATGTTGAAACAGGGCAGAGAACGGCAGCCTGGCCTGAGGCAACTGTGAGTCACTGGCGTTATTTTGGCAATGGCAGCATGTTGGGCTTCAGTCTTTTTCTGTTTCAGCAACTTTTGACTGGATCTTGTTTCGGTCTCTCAGATCTTTGCCCTGCCCTGATAAATACACATACAATGCAACACGTGACGCGGCTGTGACGGACAATTGGGGTACGGTAACACAGCAGTAAAAACAGAGGTGGTCAACTTTTACAATTTAATTACAAATTATATTACAGTTAATTGTAACTACAATTGTTAATTGTAACTGAATTGTTTCACTAGTAGCTACAATGCTGAACATAGTTTTTTATTTGTGTGCCACTATTATGCCATAGTGGACCATTGTACCGTAAGCTTTGATGTTTGGGAATCACAAAGATTGTTGATATGCAAAGTATGTGGAGTTTCTCTGGAGCAGAGCAGTGTTATTATGCATGTATTTTTAGAAAATTCAAGTCTTCAGTCTTTTTTCTGCACCAAGAGCTACATTTAGATAATCTCAGGTGGAGGGGCTAACTGTGCAACAAATTACTTTCACATGTTTGTCATTTAGTGCCAAAATACCTTTTATGTTGTTTGTAGGTTTTACTCCATCTCAAACAGTTCCATTGAAATAGATCACAGTCTAATTTGACTGCAGGCTATCAGTAATGGTGTTATTTAGCACACAGGGAATGTCTATAAGTACTTTTCTTTAGATAAATTGAATTAATCTGGACATTTAACCAGCTTGTTAATGACTAAGTGCATTAAATATAAACCAGTTTAACATCTCTCAACTCAACATGACATTTTAATCCCAGCCAATAGCACTGTACTATTTTTGCTATTATAATAGCACACAGTTAACTACTTGAAATGTTTATTTGCATAATGACTTTTGCAATAATGAGCTGCTCCACACAAAAACGATGAATAATTCAAATTCAACTTTTTCAAGTATTGAGTGACAAATTAATTTTATATTAAAACGTACTAAATATGTTAGACTTGTCATAAGCATTCTACATGAGTTTAACAATGCCATCTGACTTAGTTTATTAAACTGTATATGATCTGTGCAACATCAAAACAATTCGTGACAATTCGAGTTTGTCCTGTAAAAAAAAGATAATAGTCTATCAGTTACCACCCTAACAAGGCAAATAACTACCTACTCTTTCTTAAGAACACATGTTGACATTGCTTTTCAAGTGTTGTGGTTAAGGTGTTACCTGTGTAACATGTTTGAAAGCCACAAGGATTGATGCCAGAGACGTTGAGTTTTGTTGTAGAACTACTTATATCATTGTATGTTTGTTACTGTAGCTGTTGTGCTGATGAAATCATTTTGCGGTGGGACTACTTTTCTGAGTGGAAGAACATCGGTTTATGTGTTATGGCGGTAGATTTTATGGGTGGAGTTTTCATGCCTCAGTTCCTTGTAAACAAATGCTTTACATACATACAGTACATCTTGTCCCTTCCACCTCTCAGCTGCAAATAACCAGATTTACTCCTCTAACAGATTTACTAGTCATGATACGAGTTTGACATACAGCATATTGCACATACAACCCTTTGTAATCGCATGCATTAAATTATGAGTGTTTACAGTAACATTTTCAAAATCACTTGCTCCCCACTACCTGATAAACTTTGTGTATTTTCTGTAAATGCATTTGCCTCTGGTTTATAAACTCTGAGGGAATACTGGAAATTATTGTCTGTGGTAATTGACAGCAGCTCGCAGATGTGATGGGCAGATATTTGGTAAAAAAAATAACTCAAAGTATTAAGCTGTGAATATGTGTGTATAAGACCCCTAATTCTGAATCAGACATTTATTTTGAAAAGATTTGACTCAACAGAGCCAACAGAGCAGAGCTGAATCTAATTGATTATTGAAACTCATTTACAGCTAAATTAAATGATGGATCTTAAACCGTATCAGGCACCAAATTGAAACAGCAGGGTATTTAGCAAACATCTTTTTAGAGTATTTTAGAGTTACTGGCAAACAAATGCAACTTCTTTCACTAAAAAGAAGTAATGTAATATTGCAACTCACTTTCCTGGCTGTTTTTGTCTGTGTTCCTGTAGCACAACTGGTAGAGCATTGTGTTAGCAGCACAAAGGTTGTGGGTTCGATCCCAGGGAATGCAAGAACTGATAAATAAAATCACTGTATGTCGCTTTTCTGCCAAATGAATAAATGTAAATGCCTGCCAATTTAAAAATAATTTTATCAAAATAGTTGTGAGATAAAAATGAAATAAAAAATTGCATTGGAAAAAAAGATGAAACTGCTTTCCACATACACAGATTTACAGCATTAAACGCCTGAGATCTGCAGTGTCTCCTCATGTCCATTCACATGGTTTTGTTTGATGTGATTCTTGTATAGAACCTGCATTCATCCGTGGGCTCAGAGCCAAATACATCATTTTTGTCCACCGCGGCTCTCAGTGCAGCTGCCACCTTCTGTCTGCCAGACAGGGAAGCTGTAAAGACTTGTGAAGGGTCGATAATTGCCTCTCAGCTGAAGTCATTTCAGCTCTGTAGTTTTGGCCTTGGTGGCTGGACATTACAATGGGAAGAATGGACAGCTGTGCATACAAGACTGTTCTGCAGGACCCTCCTGCAATCTAACAACACACCCATTAGTAACAGAGGGAACCTGACATGAACCTGACATGAATCACTGCCTAGTTGTTTGTTGATTGTTATCTCTGTAGCCCACGTGTTTGAGGAATAGATGTTATGTTTATAGTGACTCGAGAAGGTCTGACAGTACTGTTATGTGTAACAATGAATGTGGGTGATTTAGGAGGGAATGCATTAAATTAAATTAGATATGTTGCTGATGTTAGTTGGATGTTATGAATAGACATGAGTAAGAAGACTATTTAAAATCACCTGAAACATGTTTCATGATTTAGATGCAGGGCGTTTGTGTTTAAACCAATGACTTTGCACAGTTATAACCATATTAAATATTCTTTATAAAACCATTAGTGGTTGCCATGGCAACAAAGATGACAGTTGCCATTGTGTTGAGGACACCATTTAAAGACACTATAGGCACTAAGAAACTACAAAGTTAGCATTCCAGCGACAACAGGTAATTTACATTTGTCTACACAATTGTTTTTAATATGTAGACGTGCTTGACAAACATGTTTGACTACTGCTCCACTAGTTGAGCAAAATTAAGCTAAATATTAAGCTAAATGATGTAAATATTGTTGGAATTGTTGCAGGTTTGGTTGCAAATATTGTTGGTATTGTTGCAGGTTTTGTTGCAAATATTGTTGCTGGTTTTTACACAAATAAAAACCTGTTTCCTAACTTTCTGCTATATGCAAACATAAAACTGCCTGTGCCTTCATTTTAAGCTCTGGGTGTAGGAGAGAACACATTTTTATATACATTGCCTATGTGAAAGCGATTTTGATCAACTTCTGGGATAATTATAATTGCAAGCCATACTTCTAAGTGCAAAGCAAGAATTAAAAGCACGTACTGCTCTTGGCGGACTGATGTATCTGTTTGAGAAACATCTAAGCGCAGTTACTTTTAAGCAGAACCGTGTTTACATAATGAGACTTTGAGTGCGAAACCATCCCCACCTCAAAAGGTGTTTGCTTATATAGCACCCTACTAAGGATTCACATCAAGGCTGTCTGAGTCTGATAAAGTGAAAGTAATGATGTCTCTTAGCCCTCCACACTAGTGGCTGTGCAATGCAGAAAGGGTTATTCTGCACGTTGTGGAAAGTTGTCTGCAAGCGGCACTTGTCTTTCTTTATATCCGTTATTATCTGTTTGTTTTTCATTTGCTCTCAGGGACACACATTTAATTTAGTTTCATCAGGGAGGAAATTGCAAGCCTGAGAGAATAAGCTAAAATGATGTAAGTGCACAGAGACACAGCGCTGCATTGAATTCTTTCCTTTTTAATTCAGCAGCGTTGCTGATGCATAATGCATGTCAAGGCAGTCATCACCAGGGTCTCGGCACAGCACTATATATTGCATGTGTTTGTGTTTGTAACAATCTGTGGTTTTGGGAAAAGTCAATAACAATCTGTGGTCATTTTGAATTTGAAACATAAAGGTAGACTTACATGCAACTAGTGTTGAATGTTGCAATCTGAAGCAATAGCTTTTTCTAGAATTTATCCACCGGTTACTTTTCTTAATTTGTAGCCCTTACGGGCATTATGCAAGTTATTACATTTTAGGTGATGCGCATATACATAAAGATGATTTTAATATTTGTTGATGGACACTTAACTGTAATACCCTCATTATTTGATTTAAGTCCAGTTTGTTTTTAATAAAAGCTCTTCAAAAAATTGGTCATTGCCAAAACAAATACTATAACAATATCAGTTGTGATTTAAATGTTGTTGTATTTCTTGTCAAAACATAAAGCACATGGTAAAAGTGAAACATATATGAAGCAAATGTACAAATATATTTATGCCGCAGATGATGCGATTACGTGTAGTTATAGGAAATAAGTGGAACATGCTAAACAGACAAATCTTGATTTATGGATGAGTTTAGGTACGCTCCGCCCCTCATTTATTCACCCACTTAACACCCACCCCTAAAACGACTTGATGAAAATGCCAATTGAAGACTGATCTCTCTCAGCAGGGTTCACCGATGACTATTGAACTTTAAGAGGCTGAGACAGCACCTATTCAAAACAGAGAAGACTCACTCTCACCAACTATCCCCATTCGATCATTCTGCCACTCACTGTGATCACCTTTTCCAATCCTTGTAGAGGATTATTACAGGAACACTTGAGAGGTGCATAATTAATAGCCATATTTCATCTGAATATGTAAAACAGTCCGGTCATTAATGATCATTTGTGCTAATGAAATAATTGAAACCCTGTATTTTTAGTCATTAGTAGTTTTTAAGCAATTATTATCGCTTGCCACCCATTCTTGCGGATTAGGTTAATGCATTATGCATAAGGGCAAAAGAAGAGCAGTGGGAGAAAGAGATAAATGAAGGTAGTTATTTCGGCTGGCACAGCAATCATATGGGAGGTTCCTAGCAGGCGTTTGTTTGGAGTTTGTCTACAACATGTTTTGCTTCATTTCTTATTAGTTATTGCTGAATCACAGAAGTGCCTTAAAAGCTGGTGACAGGGTCAGTCTGGGATTCTAGTCAGTCTTAAAAAAGTCATTAAGTCAGTTGCTTGGGGTTGTTGAGGGTAAATTTAAACAGACCCTCATTCTGCGACAGCAATTGTTGTGTTGATGAGAACAGAAAAGGGTAAATTTGTTCTTGACTTATAAAATAGCTTGTGTGATTGCTTGTGCCTCGTTGCAAACTCACACGCTATTGTTTAGAACCTCACAAAATGTGTTTTAACCTCACAAAATACTTAAGAAATGTGTTTAAAAGTAATATGAATGCAGAAGAGGTATATTGTGTGTGGAGCAATATGTATATAATTGAGGTCACATCATGATGAATTTTCACACGTCACATGATCGGAGTGGTTGGTGAGTGTGACAAATCTATTTGCTTAACAGTCTGTACAACAAATAACTAGGAATGTCCCTCAAGCAACAGCAGGGCTGACTGAGAATGTAAACAAACCTGAATCTTTCGGTTCTGTCATCTTCGGAATTGATTAAAAGCAATAAGAAACTACAGATGCAATAACGCTGTAGTTATGAAACCACCTATTGTGTTTGTTATCGCAAATATTCCTTAATGCTCTTTACAAACAGTGTGACGCTCTTTATCGAGAAACTGTTCCAGCCAAATAAACCCTTTTCATCTTGGATGGTTTTTAATGTGCATGTAAACAACCAAAAGCAAAACAAAGAACAGGCGAGCAAATATTTAACACTCACTTTGTTTTCTTTGACTGTTTGAAAACAACCCTTTTAATTTAGGTAACATTTATATTTATTATATTCAGACAGAGGCCAGACTTTGCTGCGTACGTATTTGAAAACGTCTGCATGTATGTCAGCTCTGAAATATGCAGAATGCATCATTTTAAGCGCATGTCACTTTCAGGCAAGGTGACACAAGCAAATGAGCATTTAAACAAACACTTACGTCATTATTGTTGCATTGAGCTTTAAAGATAACAAGGCGACAGCGTTGTTTAATTCTCCAAGCGGCTGTTTAGAAAGGCTAGTGTGGGCGTTTTACTTGCCCACATATATGCTGATAAACTCTGCCCTGTGACACAGGGGCAAATGCCAGTTTAGCCATTATATAAACTTATCTGCCTAATTACACCAGACACAATGCAAATGAGATAAACCCTCTTTTGATCGTGTTTTTGCCATTGTTGTGTGCGTGTCTTTTAAAAAGGACCGTGTTTTAGATTGTAGCGTCCCTACAACAATGTTGTAAACAAGCACTGAGCCAGACTGTTCTCCAATCTTCTGACTTTCACAAGATTAATTGAAAAATGAATCAGACTCCCATAGTCACTTTCTATCATTACTGGCTGAAAAGTCTCGCTCTCTGGCAAATCTCATCCTCTCCACACCCAAAACTAACAGAATGCCAATAATGGACTATATAAAATATAATGAGATTGGACAGAATTCAGTCATGAAGTAAATGAAGGAGTCAAAGGAGAGCAAAAAATGAGGTCTTTTCCTTTATTTCCTGTGGTAGTAGCTATAACTGATTGTATCTGTTTTCATGTCTGAGTGACTACTAAAGCATATTGAATCTCTCAGTCTGTGTGTTAGACCAAAATGTAATAAATGACTTTTCATTCAGTGCATGTCTGACACCCTGATGTTTTATGTTGTGCTGTCCTCTCTGTCACACTCATATTACATTTGTATTCATTTCTGCTTTCATTTACTATGTTTTTCTATTCCACATTTTAGCCCATTCAAATATGGGTGTGTGTAGTTATAGCATATTACATTATAAAGGTATATAATATATATTGTTTTTACTAAGAGACGTGCTTGCGTAGTTCTTTCTACACATCTTCTCAGGTCAAACCTCACTGTATGTAATGCGGTAAGTTTTATGCAGTCTCTTTGTTGCAAGTTTCTGTCTGTCACCTTTTGTTGTAAGCTAATATTTATGCTGA
Source organism: Yasuhikotakia modesta (assembly GCA_036877545.1). Classification (NCBI taxonomy): domain Eukaryota; kingdom Metazoa; phylum Chordata; class Actinopteri; order Cypriniformes; family Botiidae; genus Yasuhikotakia; species Yasuhikotakia modesta. The sequence goes on along the minus strand of JBAJNP010000891.1, from coordinate 48,657 downwards.
ATTTGAAACATGGGCTGTGGTGCCGAATGCAAAACTAACATTGTTCACAAATGCAGAGTTTATCGCACAGATGTCAGCAGATATCCGTGTCAACTGCGTTTCTGTTTGCCCTTGCAGCCCCTCTTTCTTGTCCTCCATCAGCTGTGTTTGAGGTGAATGACCAGTATGACCAGTACCAGGCCGCTCCAAAGCCATTGTCTTCACACCAGGGTGGAAGACCTTTCCTTGGAAACTAGCAGATCAATGCAAAAGCGGCACCCCCTCAAGCAACTGTCATTATGGTACGACCGTGTCAAAGCATTTAAAAATATCATGTAACATGCTTGAACCAACTAAGCAAATCATTCGTTCTAATGCATTTGTAGGGCTCATGTTTTGTTTCTAGTGCTTAGGTTCCCATCTGAATCTGTGCCGTGTAAATGTAGCTGTTCTAATTACATTATATAGTTTTAAATAGTTTTAGTGTTAAGAGGTTTAGTTGCATATCTACTTTTACAGTGTTTGTGTTGTACCTGTGCTTATTGTAAAACATAATATACGTGTATAATTACACCCCCCCCCAAAAAAACTAATAATGTACATTATGTACATATTTCATAGAAAATATTTACTCTAGCATAGATGTACGTAAGGTGTGTTGACCATAAATTGAATTATACAGGCTTATTATCTATTTTATGAATCTAATAAGTCAAATACAATGTAGGGGTGACATCAACGTGTGCATTTATATATTGAGGTTCTGTATGTATGATACTGTACTGAGGTTCTGTTTATACCAGATGGTTCTGTTCAGTAAGACGGTGCGGGGAGATTGAGACTCCAGCCCTGATCATTGTCTCACACTTTCAAACTAGTCAGTTCACAACAGCGAGGCGAGGAAACGAGCCCGAAGGCTCTTCCTACCGCAGTCCTGAGAGCCAGAGAGGAACTTGAGATGGAAAATGAAGAAAGGGGCTTTGCGAGGTTTTATTTTTAATCGGTGAACCGCTTGACAGATTTTACCTTCACTCACGATCGTCGTTTCATCAAGACGCGGATGAAAATAACACCGGACGCGCGCGAGCCGATCCGTAGATAAACGCGGATCTCCCCGTTAAAATTGCCGAAGAGTGAAACAACCGAACGGGGGACATCATGCAGGAGGGACGGCTGCGTTTGCCCTCGGTTTTAATAACGATGCACAGACCCCGTTAAATGTGGGATTTCTGATACCAGACACACCAGCACGCGCTTCGTTACTGATCCGACCCACAGGCTTCATCCCGGTTCTGCCAGAAAACTCAACCCGGAGTGTTAAAGAGCTCCATGCATTCAAAAAGGTCGGTACCAGTTCGTCTTTTATACCAAAAACTTTATTTCCTTAATGCATAAGTCATGTCACTCGTGCAAAATATATCATCATGCATCAACATCAAAGTTCAGAAACGTTCAGCATCATATTGCAATGGTTTGGACTAAATGAAGATAATATAAAACGTATAAAATGGTTTATTTCTCACATTAAGAAGACAAAATAAACAGTATAAGAAAGAACTGGGTTTTTGAATCACATCATTTATATTACTATCACTAAATAATTTGCTATATTGGTCTTTTGCTGTAGCTCTACATGTAATTCTGTAATTGTATTAATATTGTATTTTTTCTGATTATGTGTCATTTTCTTCTCTAACCTTAATAGAAAATTAAGATCGTTTAACTACAAGTGATAATATAATATTAATAATATAATGTAACATCAAACCTTTAAACACGAGGATGTATGTGGAGGTATCATTCAGTACAAGCGCCATCTGTTGGATTGCAACAGCTGTCCCATCCCCCCCTCCCCCCTTCCTTGCAACAGCCCCTTCCAGTGAATTGACTGAGATGCCAAAAATCTTAAGATCACGTTATTTTTCACTGTTGTCAAGTGTTATAGATTGGCATCTTTGTGGCCAGCATCTTTTTTATTGTTAACGTTTATATATTTAGACAACCAGCATCATATTTGTTCACATAACCAGCTATATGAATATGATTTAACTGTACAGTAATGTGTATCGGACATGCAATTTTGCATGCTATAATAATGCATGCATGAAGTATAATAGTGAAAAAACACATCACAGTGTTATATAAGGATACAGTTTATAAAAGGCTTACAACAGACATAGCACATATTTTAATGCATTCATTTTTACAGAGACTGAAATGGGAAAAAGCAGAATTACTCCAGTTTTAAAAGCTCTACTTTCTGTTAAAAGAGACTGGCTGTAAAACCTGCATTGTTATTATGTAGTGAAACATGTTAAAAGAAACAAAAACCTGCAGGTATTGCTGACAATGATGTTTGCTTTTGAAACATTCATTTTGTTGGCAGATATCTGTGCATGTAACAGGTGGTCATGCATTATGAAGTTCAGTTCAGTTGTGTTAAGGCTTCTTATTCTGAGTAATTTTATGTGCCAAGTGATTTTAAGTGTGGAGTGTGTGAAATAATCTTCATATTCTGGTGATCTATTCATTTCATGAAGCTCCTTGCATCTAAACATTGGTCCCAATTTTATTGGGCAACTAGCATAAACTTTTAGAAATTAAAATGCGTAAACATCGCACCAAAAGTACTACTACTACTACAAAATACTTATTATAAAGAAACAAGCCATACGTTCACGTCTTAACTTCTCGTCTTACATGGAAAACGAGGTATTTTTCAAAACTCTGGCGTAATTTGAAACTTACGAAGGGTTGGTGGCGAAACCGCGTGTTTCTATTGGTGCGCTTCGCAGCTGGGCTGCACCCATGTCGGCGGCGCTCTGGAGGATCTACGGGACGCTTCTGGAGCGAGTTGGGCAATGCGTGCGCGCGGGGAATACCTACAACAACCGCGGCCATCCGTGCGAAAGAAAGACGGTGGATCTCGGGGTGTTGCGATACTTCAGCATCATATAACCAGAGAAAGTCGCAGTGCTGTAATTCCTGTACTTTGCTGGTTTGACTAGGGAGAGGAGAGGAGCGCTGTCCCGTGCTGGATGGATGGTTATGGGGAAAGGAGGAGGACTTTCGGCGCTAGAAGTCTGCGAGTTCCTTGTGGTTTTTCTCTGTCTGTTTCCAACAGGTAAGAAATGTATATAAAGTCAAAAACTGTAATGCTTTGTAGTCTTACACGTGTAAAACTAGTACGATTACGTGCGTTTGTTACTTTGCATTTGTCGAGTTAATAGTGCAGCCAAATGGCTACAAGCGCAACGAACAGCGAAGACTGGAGGCAGGTAAACATGTTGTAATAATGCGGACATCACATCACAGTTTGTTACTTGGTTGCGAATTAAATGTAGTTGGGTGTAAGTTTGTTTAGTTATGGCTTCAATTGTGTTTGTTTGCAAACATGTATTTATCGTTTACAACCAGTCGGTGTACATTGTTTGATAAGTATAGGTGTGTGTTATAATGTTACTCTGTGCAGCACTTCAGTTTGTTTTCTACAAACTTAAATAAAAGTGAAAATAAACCACACAGACGCATAACAAAGAAAACTGTCATTTTACCTCCTGTGCAAAGTTAGACAGATGACAATAAAAGTTTTACCGTAGTTTTAAACGTCGTATAATGGATGAGATTTAAAGGTTCTGCTGGGTTTTGCACGACCTGGTCGAGTCGTGCTGTTGTGTTTGGGGGAGGGGAAGCCGCGTTACTTTCTCTGTCTGTGTAGCATGTCTTCACTGTTCGGGTTTCATTTCCAAACATTTCCACATTTCCAAAACTTTTACTCCCATACAAAGCCTCTTAAGACAATTGCATTGTCTTCAAGACTTGCGAAGAACATTCTCAATAGTAAACAAGGTTTATAGTTGGGCTGAGCCTGGTTAGTCTCACTAGAAATCTAAAACTGGAAAAAATATGTCTGCAAATTTGAGTATTTTATATATATATATATATTGTTGTATAGTAAAGTTTGGATGTAATAATTAAAATAAGCATTGCTGATTATTTCATATTTATATCAACATAGTGAAATTTACATGGGAATGTTGCCGGATCTTTTCAATGTCCTGCTTAAATTTAAATCTAGGATTCAGTTTGTTTAACACTCTGTCTCATCCTCTTTCTAAGTTATTTAATGCCGAACAAAGGGCAATTTTGCAAGCGCTAGCCGCTGACATCCTAAATTAGCTTATTGTCCCTTATCAGATGGATGATAAATGTCCTTTGTTGCTGGTAGGTGGAAGGTGTGTGTGTAACAGCGGCAGCAGTGATATGTGTTATCATCAGGTAACAAACATGTTTAGTTATGAATAAAATCCAATGTGCCGTGGGCTTGTAGTTTTGTGTTGTTTTTAAGTGAAGCACCACTTTACACAGAATATGTGAAGGTGTTTTTTGATTTGTTTTTGCATATTTTTACAGATGGACGTTTGCAGTTTATCAAACAAGAGATTTTTAAATGATTAAAACCACATGATTGAAAAGCCTTCAGCTTCAGTTCCGCTCATGTAATCTGAGGAATGTGCTTGAAATTACTTTTGCCTCTGAATGTGGTCTTTTGCCCTGGACAGGTGACTATCTTATATCCAGTTTGACCTGTGGAATGGTGAGATCTGCTCTGTGTTACAACCATTGGTCCTGGAGCCAGTTTCTCTTAAGAGATCCTGTTTCTTTAAGGCAGTCCTCAGCCCCCTTCCCTCCTACCCTTCATGGCTGATGAAACTCTACCTAATCCCTTTACACAGGGCTAATTTATGACTCCGCTGGTTTCTTCTCAATGGCAAATTGCATTGTCTTCATTCCAGTCTTGGGCCTGCAGCTCCCCACATGCACACATGCAGCTACCCCCTTCTGTTAAAGCCTTCAGTAATTTTTTTCAGATGTGCATTTGCCCCTGTTTCTTGAGAAGTTCACTGAGCTAAACACCCACAGAGTTTTACTCAAAAGCACCCCCGCAATCTACTTAGCAATGCAGTGAGACATCACAAGGTGTGAAAATGAAATGCGACGATTAGCACTTCTAAAGAATAGACTTTTGTCAGTGTGAATGTCGGTTTTCATGCTTCCAATTTGTCTTAATTCTGTTAATCTTAGTTGCACCGTATACAATGTGTGAAATTGCTATATATCTAACCGAGCTTAAGGAATCAGTCGAGTGGTTTTCAATATAGCATACAGCCATTTTTCCTGTACAAAATGATGTAATTCATGGTGAGGTAATGAAGTTAGATAAGCCTGTTGAGGCTTCATTACTTTGTAATGATGCCTATTTAGATGCTTATTGCTTTACGTTTTGTATTTCAATGGTTGTTAAGTGTTGTTCTTTATTCCCTGTTATAGGCATAACTAGAAGATTCCATTAACATTTGAATGTTTGCATAAAATTAACAAATGTTGATTGGCCAACATTTCTTTTTTGTTATATTTATTTTTTACGTTCTTTATTTTGAAAAGAGCAACAAGACAACAATAGCCTTATATTATACTACATTAAGAGCACTTAGACTCGATTAAGGTTGGCAAAACAAAACCTTGGAACCTTTTGGAATATTACTGATGGAATTAAAGCCTCACTTAGTCCAGATGCAGGGAAAATTTGTGTTGTTATAAGAGCCTAGAGCGCAACTGGCACACATGAACAGAGCATAATTTGAATGAAGTTTTAAGCCTTTATTTCAAGTTAATTCAAGCTAAAGTGTATGTGTTATACAAAAAGTAAAGTGTATACATTTTTGTCTGTAGTGAAGGCTTAAGATTACTTAATGAAAACATTGTTAAACTGATATTTTAACATTATTTTTAACATTCCACATTTTTTAATATTTTAATTTCTTAACAGTTTGAGTTTAGTTTAATCATTTTTTGTTTCTTTTTACTGTTTGTTTAAAACTATTAATGTGCTAAATCTCTCTTTCCTTTTATTTTAGCAACTCTTCAGTGTAAGATCCTCAAGTGTAACTCCGAGTTCTGGGCCTCCACCTCCAACTCTGGCCCAGAGGAGGAGTTCTGCACCGCCCTGCGAGCGTATAACAACTGTGTCCGACGTACTGCTCGTACATGTCGGGGTGACCTAGCATACCATTCAGCCCAACATGGTATAGAGGATCTTATGAGCCAACACAACTGCTCCAAAGAAGGACCTACCAGCCAACCTCATGCCCACACACCTCCTCCCCCCATTCAGCCACCACCCCAACCAGACATCCACGTTCCCTCGGATGGACCAGAGGTGTGCCACTACGAACGGAGTCTAGCACGTCACGCTTCACCACCCAATTACACTCATTGTGGCTTTTTTGGAGACCCACACCTCCGCACATTCAACGATGACTTTCAGACCTGTAAAGTTGAGGGAGCCTGGCCGCTGATTCACAATAAGTACCTGTCTGTGCAGGTTACAAATACTCCTGTTGTCCCAGGGTCTTCAGCTACTGCTACTAGCAAGGTAACGTTTTTTTGTGGTTCACATAAACAAACAAAAGTTATTTTAACGTTAGTGTGTGGTCAAATTTTAGGAGCAGGTCTTTAACCCAGACTCCAAAACCAAAAACAGTTGTCAGACCTTTCTAGCAAGCAGGCAAAGATAAGAGAAGGCAGGCCTTGAGAGAACATACTGTAGTTAGCACTGGAATTTGTTCAACAACAGATGAAGATAACATGGAACAATTGATGAAAATCTGATAAAAGTTTCTTTAAGAGAATGTTACCAGACTCAAGTGCCTGTTTTTTTTTTTCAGATTGCCAAGACAAATGTTGCTATATCTGTAGCAGTACTTGCCATTGTTTGCTTGTGATTTAAAAGCCATGTTGTTTTAACTAAGTGCTCAGTCATACAGGAAACGGCAGATATTTTCTCTGCATTAGTTGGCCCTCATACCACACAAATTATCATTGTTTTGCTTTACGGACCATTGAACAAACTGGGGAGCTGCCTTAGAATTGGCCTTAGAAAAAGCACAGGACTGAGTTTATATGTATGATTGTGGAATCCAAATTTTTTTTGCTCATGTCTGATGTCATTGTGTGGCCGGGGCTGTAAACCAGGCCTTGTGGCCCCTGTTGTCCAGCAGTGAGGGCAGGGGGAAAACACAAGAACTCTGTATGGAGTCACATTAAATACAGACCAATTTTCCTTCATCAAAACCTCTAATGGTTCACAATTAAGTAGATGGACTCGTAGTAGACAGAATTTTTTCCTCGTAGAAAGTAAAGGGATAATGATATTTTTGTTAAGTGCATTGGTTTTAAATAACTGATAGTAGCTCAGGAGCTGAAAGTGAAAACAAGTCTGCAGGCAGATGGCACCTGTGCAAACAAGACCTCTCTTTTTTTGACAGGCACTTTGTTTTAAACCATGAAGTACTGTGAAGACCTAGATATGGGTGTGTTGCACCAACAGGGGGCAGATCACTGCAGCATTAGTGATCATGGGGTGGTTTGGTTTAACTGACTCGCCACGCAAATCAGACATAAATACACACACACATAATTCTTCTTTCTTCACCAAGATCAGAGCCGCCTGCACATTGAGGTCACACATGTGTCAGCAGTCCATTGGCCTCCTAATGGCAGCTTGCTGGAAGAGTCAGGGGTGGCAGCAGCCTTCTCTAATTAGCCGCTGTTCAGGCTGTACTCGCTAGCTGGCTGGAGTCCACACCCTGGAGCTGAATGTGGGGCTCACAGGCAGGCTCTGAGCAGCATGAATAGATTGTCTTTGTATCTGCACACTGAGGCCTGCTGTAGCACAGACTGGACCTGTGTTTCTCCAGAGTGCGTTTACATTGGCCCCCTGTATCTTGAGCTGCTGTTGAAATGTGACATTACCGAATCTGCTGGGCTTGGAGGGCCTTCTCTACACAATCCTCTGGTTTACAGACAAGGCTCAGTTATACTTTAGGTAGTACTTAACCACCATCTTGTGCCACCATCAATGTGCAGTTGTGCATAATAAACTATGTCCTTGGCTTCTCTTTGTTGATCTGATTGATTTAACAGATTTTAAAGCAGTCAAAACTTTGTATGTTGCATTTTCTGTTTCAAGTATTTTGATAAATTTAGACACTAACTGAGACAGATTCTTTAAGTTCATAAATTTCTTGGTTTGAAACAATCGAAACAATTGGAATTTGAAACAATTTGGGAATTGAATTAATCCATTAATTCCTCATTTGTGTACACTTTTCTATAATCTACAGTATTTGCATAAATAAAAAACTTAATTAAAACTTTACAAAACAAAACTAGCTATAAATACTGTGCTATTCAAATAACCTTGTAAATGTTTGGTCTTACATATATATTTTTTCTTCTTTACAGCTAACAATCATTTTCAAGAACTTCCAGGAATGTGTAGACCAGAAGATGTACCATGCAGAGACTGATGAGCTTCCAGCTGCTTTTGCTGATGGTTCAAAAAATGGGGGTGATCGTCACGGGGCCAACACCCTACGTGTGGTGGAGAAGGTGCCTGGACAACATGTGGAGATCCAGGCACGTTATATTGGCACCACTATTGTTGTTCGGCAAGTTGGTCGCTACCTCACCTTTGCAGTGCGTATGCCTGAGGAGGTGGTAAATTCAGTAGAGGACCAGGACAACCAGGATCTTTACCTCTGTCTGCATGGTTGTCCTGCCAACCAGAGAATTGACTTTAGGACCTTCAGAGGACAGGATTCTGAGAGCCATGGTCTGGGCAAGGATCAACCAGGAAGTCCTATCCATGGATTTACTTACCAGTCAGCCACGGCCAAGTGCAAAGAACGTTTACCTGTTGAGGATTTATACTTCCAGTCCTGTGTTTTTGACCTGCTGTCTTCTGGGGACATAAACTTTACCTTGGCTGCCTACTACGCCCTGGAAGATGTTAAAATGCTTCACTCCAACAAAGACAAGTACCACATTTTTGAAAAGGATACAAAATTCAACTCTGCCTCAAAACAATTAAGTTCTAGTTTTTTCTTTGTCCTCTTCAGCCTTGCTACTGCATGTTTGTGGACTCACTTGTGTTCCATTTGTCTGTAGTCCTCATTGGACTACATCATTGTTAAAGGTGATTGTTAGGAGTTGTATGCATGTGAAATGCTGCTCTCATCGTGTTGCATACCATGTATGAGAGGCTGGGCTTCTCAGCTACAACGTGAGCTTCTGCCGAGGGCTTCCACTCATGTGTCTTGTCACGCTCATCTCAGCTATAGACCCATCTTTCATCATAATCATGTTTCTCATTCATCAAACCAGAGTAGGAGCGTTCCTGCAGATCCACCGGCCTCTATGGTCATCCTGCTGATCCTATAACTACTCACGATGGAGAATGCAGTGCTGAGAGGTCCTGAAACTAGGCTTAGATTAAACCCTCTTGTTCCCACCAGGGTGACATGCCACTGACAGAAGTGAGAGGGGGGATGATCCTTTGTAGAATGACAAGCTTGGAGATGTTCTTCAGTTCGTTGATGCCAAGTGAAAGGTGAAGTATGTCTCCTGGAGCAAAGCTAGAGGACATGACAGAAGCTTTTATTAACGTCTCCTAAGGATTGGAGGCCAGCAGGCACTCTGTCTTTGAAGAAACTCCAGCTTCTGCTAGTTTTCTAGAGAAAGCCGCCTGGACAACGACGTGTCAGACTAGTAAGTCATGTTGTCTACCAGGGAGATTAATAGGCCATAACATAAGGCTATTATGTATAGTTTGTCTGTGTGTGCATGTGTAGATGAGAATGGCAGTGAGTGAGCAAATCCTGTAGTTGTGTGTGGGATATGATTGCTTGTTTTTGTCCATGTGAAGTCATTCCCAATAGCTGTATTTTGCACCCAGGGCTAATAACTCTGGTGTAGAGGTTCATGGGTCAGTCAGTTTTACTGCTTGCCAAAAACTCTTTTCCACATTTGATATTAAAAATGTGTATTCAGTATGTCAAACACACCCACACTCCTTGTGTTTAAAATATTGTGTTGAATTTAGTCCAAACTAATTCACAGGCACATATAGAATAATCTTCTTTACATTGTTTTTATAAAGTACATTGTTCTGTTATAAAAATGCCATTGTTCTGTGTAAAACAAATACTTTTAGCCATCCAACGATATTATCTGAGACAGAGTTGGCTTAGAGGCATGGCATACTTTAGAACATCTTAGAAATTGAAAAATAATTCTGTCAGTTTGCAGTAAGTAACTTAACAATCAACTTACATCCAGCAGAGCCAAGTTTCTCATACCGCTGAAGCAGTTTGAGATGAGACCCACAAGCCCTATAGGAAGATCTATCAATCATCCTTACAGCTTCTTAAAGAGTAACGCCAAACTTTCCATTTCAAAAGGGTGTCAACGTGGCTGCGCTGTAGGCCCTGTTTAACTCACAGCTTTGTAGATCTGTAAATTTATTGCAAAGGCTTTTTGCCAAAGAACAAGCCCTGGTGCCAACAATTCCCAAACAGCTGAATTTTCTCTCTCATACTCTCACATGGAGCCTTTGTGGTTTACTTAAATATTTGGGTTCAGACCAGATGTCCTGATTGTGTATAATATTGGACAGTGCTGCTAACTGTTGCATGGTTCGTGGACTTCAGTGCAGGGAGCTATTGAGGACATCTGCCATGCATTTCTTATGACAGTTTAAAAAGGGACATAGAGATTCTACAGTGCTCTGGCACTCAGTACTGTTCATTGTTTAGCAGCAGTATTGTGATGAAAAACGTACTGTAGATAGCACTATATTAAGGGGGTAAAGGTGGAAATGTTAAATTGTTTGTCACATCGTAAGTGTAATTTCTCAAATGAGTGAACATTGAAAATACACTTTAAGGTTTAAAATGATGGCAAGTAGTTCAAACCAGGCTAATTTGGAAAAACCCATAAACGGGTAACTTCAGTTTAACTTTCACGTATTCATTTTTCCCAGAACACATCTCCACGTGTCCATCATGTCCAATTTTAGGATTATACTTAACAGTGTTTTACCTATGAAATGTTAACGGTTGAGATGTAATTAATTCTACATGAAACATTCTGTGAGAGACAGCATTGCTTCATGGTAATTTATTCCTACACTGTAAAGTTTTGCAAGCCTTAATATTTCTAAGAAAATTTCTGTTGGTGCAGTTCATGGCTTCAAAGACCAGTTTGAAAGTATTACATAATGATTGTAATGATGTGTGTTTGTGTGGTTGTGCTGTCAGTGCTTTTTGGATTTAAATGTGTAATGTGACATGTGTGTGTGTATATATAGATTTTTTTTGTGGTACATCAGAGGATATGGTGAATTTTAACTATTAAATTTAAAGGAATGTTGTGTATACAAACACCACAGTAACTAAAGGACAATTTTCTGGTACGAGTAAAAATGAGTTATTTCTTATAGTAAGTAAATCCCATGTAGGAAACGTTTGTGTTGTTTTACAAAAGCACTTTATGTTTGTGAACTCAAACCCAGCTCTTGGTTTAAACTTGATGGGAAACGAGATTATCATTTTGTTACTTTAAATATTACATTTTTTAAATGTAGTAACTGAATGGGAGGTTCATTACAGCTTAGTATGTTTTTGTATGTAGGACTAAAGTGGTGCCACACGCCACCTGTATATACTGTAAATTATTTATTTGAAGAAAAAATAAAAATGTCACGTTGATTTGTCTTTGATTTCTTTCTTTAGTTGGAACGTTTTGGTGTTTTTAAGGCTGCCACCTTATGGTAAAACTAGTAAACGTAAATTTACTGAACAATTTTAGGGTATAAAAACAAACGTACCAAAAACATAATTCTTATACTGGTGTTAAAACTTGATCAGAAACGTTCATGGACGAGACTGTAGCCGTCCGAGCAACATCAATAAAACAGTATAATAATAAACCCTTTTTTTGTGACATTGGTGTTAAAAAATTTGTTCACATGCAAGTAATAAAGACAAACGCCATGTCCATGAAGTAGGAAAGTTTAATACATATAGGTCTATAAACATTATGTACAGTACAATCAATCTGAACAGTGGCTTTCAACGAATATAAATTACTTTAAATTGGCTTATTTTAAAGCTTAACACGCGTATGTGGAGTGAAAGCAGGAACTTGAGTGGGAAGGTTCTTCAGAACAGACAAGACCACCAGCTCACTCAATATTCCTACCATGGTGATCTTTCGGAATTCAGCACACCGAATTGTTCCCCAGCCGCCAGAACTGGCTTAACATGCATTTTGTAAAAAATCCATCCTGGCAAGTGTTCACAACAGCATAATACTGCATGTCGGATCGCTAGACATCCTTATACCAAACCACGTTTGAATCAACACAATAATAAGGCACAGATGGAGAAACACAACAAATAAACAACCGATAAATCGTATTTACCAGCATGCCAGTCTGAGAATGTTTTGGCACAAATTCTGGTTCACAGTAAAATCCTGTGACACTCAAAAACACTTGAACACTTTCTGATACTGTATGTCCATTCATACCGTACCTACATTTCCACAAATACCAAGAGTATCGGCATTTTTAGCACATCTAATGGGAAAAGAACAGAACATCAAATTCAGGTAACGTCTATCATTGCTACATACTCAAAAACATGTGAATACAGTCCTTTTAGTGCAATGAAAAGATGCAACAGTACATACAAGTACTGACCATAAAATGGGCTTACATGATGCGTTACAGTCATACAAAAACAAAATGACAATAGATTATATGTTATGTTATTTAGTGTTGTGACAAACGGGTCTTCACTGACCCTGAATACTGTTCAGCCTTGCATTTCTATTTTTTTAATAAGGCTACAGTTCGTTGACAGTGTGTCTGTGTGCAATATAATATTAACAACCAGAGGGTCTGCAATAGCATTATTGAATACATAATTCAATAAATTTGAAACATTAGTTCTGTTGCAGTTGGTGACTCCTACATAACTTACAAAATCTCAGACAAAAGCATGTTCTTTGTTTTCGTGAAATAACAAATGATTACAAGAAAAGGATTTTGGAGAACGAAACCTGTATTTAACAGCTCAACAGAACAAATTAACATCTGAAGGTGCAATAAAATCACTTCCCTTTTTTCTTACAAAAGGCTACTGTCATTAAATCTTTTTTTTTTATACATATATCAAGTAACTCTAAACAAAAAACAAGAAAACCAAAAGGTCTTTCAGGGATAAACCCTGAAAAAAGATCAAAAACATGAGGCACTTTCTAACTTAGGCATATTTCAACGCTATCAAGTTCAATCACCTTATAGTCCATAGGACTAACCATGCCTTGTTGTTCATTATCCCCAGTCTAAATTGGCAGATTTTTACCTGGTCGCTAAAACCTAAAGAGAGTGAAGGACAAAGCAGATTGGTAGAGCTCCAAAATTTGGACCTCCACATGTGGCGGTAAAGAGGTGCTGGTTACGCCTCCTCCATTGACTGCCTGGGTGGCACAGACAGATGTTTTTCTGCCATGTCTCTGGCAGTACAGACAGTCTCTGCACTGACTGCACATTTACCTCACGTTTTCCTGTTGTTCCAATTGAAGTCCATCACAGGTTTCTGCTCTGCGGTTCTTTCTGCAGGTGAGATCGGCTCAAGCGGGGATTTCTGGGCTTGAGGGGAACGGGGGTCAATCAGGGGCGGGGGTTTGTCTGAGTGGTAGGAGCGGTAGTGATCGGGCCCTGCGGGGCCATGATTTCCGAGAGGTCCTCTGTGATCAGGTATCCTTCTGAAGTCCTGTGGATGTCCTCCGCCCCCTTGATGGTAATTTGGGGAACGGTATTCATCGCTGCGCCTCCTCTTAGGGTCTGAATGTCTGAAAGCAGGAACACACATATGAGTGCTGATGCGCTGCACATGATGGTTTAAAGGATTCACCCCAACATTAAAACTTTCATTATTCATAACTTCATTATTTACACTGTAGAACGTAAAGGTAGAATGTTAAGGAAAACTTCAGTCACTATTTACCAGACAACGAAAGTGTGTATCCAGACAAATGAATAGTAACTGTGGTTGTAAAGTTGAAGAGTTTAAATTTAATGCCCCACATCTCACCTGTCGTAATAGTCTCTATGGCCCCGATGATCTCTGTCATTGCCATACTGATCATAGGGTCGTTTGCGAGGTGAGCCGCTGTTCCGGTAGCCTCCTGAACTGCGGTAGTCACTATGAGGCCGGCGATCACCGTAATGATGGTCCTTGTACCTGTGAGTGTCATATTGGTGATGCCGATCCCCTTGCCAGGACTGATTGCTGTTACCTGGGTAGCTGTATTTACGGTCCCTTTGCCAATCTCCCCTATCTGCCAAAAGATGTACAAGCATCTTAAACTGTGTATTGAAGTTATTAGTCAAGTTATTTGTGGTTGTTAATTCCACATCAAGTCTTCCAGGAAGTTCCACCACTCACCATCATTAGGGAAGTGTCTTTTATTAGGTTGGTTGTATTGCTCTCTGTGATGGACATGAGGAGGAGGTCCAAGAAGGTGATTAGCAGGTGGGTGGGGCTTAGTTGGAGTGCCTGCTGAATCTCGGCTTGACCCTGATGGTTCAGGTCTGAAGGTCTTTTTCCTGGCTGGATCATCCTTCTTCTTTTGATCTTTCTGTGTAAGACATGAGGAGCAGGTGAGTGAATGGTACAGTACACGGACTACATCTTTCCAAGGTGTGGCTTAAAGCTGAGTTTACCTCTTCCTCCAGAGAGCGCTTCTTTTGAGCCATCTTGTACAGCTTATGTAGTTTCCGAGCCCCAAACTCAGTAAATTTGGACACAAAAATCCAGAGGTTTCTGACAATTGGAACAAAAAAGGGTTGGTTGACATTTTTCTTCAGTGTTTTTGATATAAAGCACTGGAAATTTTGGTGTGGGTGAAATACCTGCGCCAGGTCTTGACATGCTCAGGGTCACTGTAAGATTTGAGGCACTCAGAGATGCGGTCTCCGATCTTCAGCAGGCAGGTGCGAGTGTGCTGCAGTTGTTCTTGCACTGAGAGACCCTCATCAGGCTTATCCAGCTGTTTCAAAGCCTTCTTCACCGGCCTCATCCTCTCCTTACACTGCATACCAGGACACACAAGTTCAAATCAACAGCACATTTATGCAGAAGAACAAATTTCACAGTATTACAAACAACATATCACACATGCTAGTAAGACATCATGGGTTTCCAGAGAATGACTAAACATCACTCACAATGCTGAAAGTTTCCTGATCCAGTTCATCATCTTCCTCTCCAATTGGTACTGGATCACTTCCAGCAGTGATGTGCACAGGGCCCTGAGTCTTCTTCCCTTTGCCTCCTGATTTGGCCTAAAAATTTGAAAAGTTAGACATAGCCTGACTCTCACATAATAATAAATTACATGCAACACATTTCTTCTGGATTTAACAAATGTAAGACTATGGTTTAGGTTTGCACAGTCAATCATTTAAGCCTCTTACGTACAGTACACTGTGCAAACCTTGTAAGCAAATTAGATGCTTTACTAAAAGAACTGCATATTCCATTGAACATAAACCTGGACAGACACATCTGATGCATGCATACTGCAACCTAGTGGTCTCTTCCATTAATACATTTCATCCTATGCACAAGTGCAGATGACATGCAATTCTTAAAACTAGAATACACAATGTTAACTTTTTTATTCAACAGCAACTTATACTTAAAGCCACTGAGCACAGAAAGGCAGTGAGTCCTGGTTTCCAAACTAAATGTTCTCATGGTAAAACATAATACTGAATATATCACATACCTTCTCTTTTTTGGACTTAGAGCGCTTTTTGTCTTTTTCTCCCTCCTTTTCTTTCTTCTGTGTTCCTGTTTTTTCTTTGTTCTCTTTGTTATCCTTTTTCTGTTTCTTCTTTGCAGGTGATTTTTCTGCTCCATCATCCTAGCATGGTAAAAAAATATAACAGTTTAGTGCTGTGGATTCAGTTTATTTATAGCCCTGGACAAAGTCCTAATAGTTTTGAGCTAAAACACATTTGAAACCACACACCTTCACTTCTCCCTCCTCTGACGGGTTGTCGGAGAGACGGGGTGAGGAAATCTCATTGGCCAGGTCATTGTTTGGGGCCTTTTTAATTCGAGGTTTCCTCTTTTTGGCTTTGGTCTGGGAGGTTGAAAGAGACTGAAAGTTAGTCACAAAAAGTGGAAGTTTGAAAGCTTGTCAACTGTAGTATAAAATATATGATACTGATATAAAGTAAAAGTGTGGATTGGTGGATCCAGGTGGATTGGAGGTCCATGATCACCTCATCCCCTGCTTTGGCTGCATCTTGGTTTTCTTGTTCTTTCTTCAGCATCTTAAGCAAGTAGTCCGCTCGCATCTGCAACTGCTTTGCCTGAGGTTTCTTGTTAGGATCATCTGGTAGAATCTACAAATCAGGACAACAATAAAGCATTCAAGGTCAGTTACGCCAACTTGTGCATCGCCAACTTTCAGGAACTCTTGATTTGCCCATTGCCAATCACTGACTCTCTGCACCTTCTCTGAAAGTTTGAGATCCGGATCCGTCTTAATCAGGTCCCAGTTGCTGTAGCCATGCTCATAGATGCCCAGTAACAGCTGGGTGTCGTCATGAATGTCCCAGTCCACGTCAAAGTGGGATGTTTTTACTCGACAGCTCAGCTGGAATCTGGCCATCATAGACAAAAAAAATGGATGGATCTCATTAAATACAACAACCAATGTAGGGAACATCATGTAGGTACACACAGAGGTGATCTGGACGTACTTGTTTCTTTCTGCAGGATTTGAAGGTACAGCTTTATGCAGCGGTTCAAACTCCTCCTCATGCTGGATGATGGACTTAGCATTGACCTGAACCCCTGAGATCTTGATGTTGATACCTCTTCTTTTCCCAGGGCCTTTAGCTGCAACAAAATACTATAAGTGACAATACAACAGCGAATCCACCACCACAATCAACAGTGCTGTGGTAACACTGACAGACCTTCCACAGGGTTTTCTTTCATGTGCTCCTCATGCTCCTGTACTGCAGTCACACAGCTGTTATGCACCAGTTCTCCAAGTCTCTTCAGGTCTGCAATGGACTTATCTACCAGCTCAGAGTCACGGGCTATCGCCTCCAGCCTGCAGCAAACCAGCTTCAGACGTTTAGTGGGGCTTAAACTGAGCTACTTAACATGAATATAAATATATATCATAAAACAAATGAGCTGAGCACATAAAGCTAATTAATGAAAGTGTTAACCAAAAATGGAAAGTCTTATTATTCATTATAATTCATTCTGATAAATCACTAACAAATTGATGCATTTTATACCTCTCAAGGGGAGCTCCGAATTTCTTGTATGCTTTTATGAACCTGAAATGAACAGACAATTAAGTGATTGAACGCAGTAATTCAAACAATGTCTCATTTAAACGCCAGACTGGATGCTCTGTTCAAGTACCTGCGGATCTCAGCATCAGTAAATCCCTCAACGTTGTTTTTGCGTGCTCTTGGCCTGCCTCTCCGTCTGGGTCGTTTGTCATCATCGCTGTCGTCCGTCTCGCTGTCAGACCCTGAGGTTCTCTTCAGCTTCGAGCCCACATCACTGTCGCTCTCGTTGGCTTGTGCCTACAAATATCATAATACTTGACTTAAACACACAGATTCAGCAGCGTTTTGATGGAGCCTGTGGACTGAACTGTACTTGTATTTGTATCTCTTGGGTTCATGCCTATATTAACAAATACAGTTTTGCTAATATTAAAAGCGAGGTTTCATCGAATGGTCCGGAGTAAATCAGCGGCAGCTCAAAGCAAGAGTAATGAGCGAGAGAGGCTACAAACATACCCACAGTCTTATCGCTGGAGAGCTCACCGCGCTGTTAAACTTAACGACTCGTTTCTAAAAGCTACGATGGCACATATTTGCACATGTGCTGCTATCGCGGGGGATTGCGTCTATAAATCTAATGAGTCATTACAGTCTGTGTAACATTATGCAGATCCAGCTTTGTGGGAGAGGATGAAAGTTTTAAAATGCCACAGGGAGCACTTCACACAGCCTTCTGATGTAAGTACATTTATAACATACGCTGAAAGGCATTTGTGTACAGCATGTGTGTAGATGCTCTTAAGTGGATCATCGTTGTATCATAGAAGCACCTTCTTACCCTTTTGTTGGAGCTCCTGCTTCTAGGTAGCATGTAGATGTCCTCCATCTCCTTCTGCTTCTGCTCCTCCTCCACCTTCCGCCGTTGCTCTTCTGGAATGATGTCATCCCAGTCTCGCACGGGCTTCTCCTCAAGTTCTGGTGTGCTTTCATCCATGGTGAAGTTAGCCACCTGCCACAGAATACACACAGTTCACGCTCGGCCCAACCAGTAGCCCAGAAGAGAAGAACTTGGCAACACACAGGTCACAGTTTAAAGGTTTACAAAGAGTTGTTAGTGAAACTATATTTTAAATATTCCCTGTCTGAGACTTTTTTTATCTCAAGGCCTTGTGACGTTCAAGCAGCATCAATGTCTGTTTGTTGCCCATGGACTCTTGAGTACCTTGAACTGTGACAGAAGCTCATCGGTAGCGCTTGATCCCTGATCACTCTCTCTTGTTTCAGCGAGCCGCAAGATCTCATCAATGTCCATTTCCTGCAAAACACAGAACTTTCCCTTAATATTTAACATTAAACATTTACCTCATAACAACGTATGTAACTAATGTGTGGTTAAATCACTGTTTATTTTAGATAGATATATACCTGTGGTTCCGATTCCTCCCCCTCGGGTTCCTTGAAAAGATCTTCTGCTCCAAACTTCAAAATCTCTGTCAGTTCTTCTTTGTTGAAGGGGTTTGAACTGGAAATGGTCAAAGTGTAGGTGTCATATTTTCAGTCATTTCAGCATAAATTTCAATCATTTCCTCTTTAAATTTTAAGGTTCTCACTTTGAATTTCCAGAGTTGTTATCCAGAACGGTGCGTCCAGTTGTGTCCATTCTCTGAATGACGAGATGGTCCAGAACCATCTTCTTTTTGGCTCTTTCAATAATGTCCTCCTCTACTGTGCCTTTGGTGACCAGGCGATATATATTCACCTATGAAACAAAAAGACTTAACTGCAATCTTTAAAAAAACATGCTGTACTGCTATTTGAGCCGCTGATGGATGTTCATCCAGCAAGATGTGGATAGATATTAGGCCAAAGGTTTAACTTCTGCTTACTTGTTTTTTCTGGCCAATCCTGTGGGCTCTGGCCTGGGCCTGAAGATCATTCTGTGGGTTCCAGTCTGAGTCAAAGATGACCACTGTGTCAGCAGAGGCCAGGTTAATTCCAAGCCCTCCAGCACGTGTGGACAGGAGAAAACAAAAGTCCTGAGGACCACAATGAAGAACACTGAGAACAAATTTGATGATTACATCTGTATAACCAATTAGGCCAAAACTATAAATGAGCCACAGCACAGTTATTTAAATTCTCATTCGTTGTAAATAAATCCAGATAAATCATGCACTCTTAGCATTATGTTTTGTCAGCTGAGCTCTGATGAAGACCGTTGATGGAACATCTCACAACCATAACAGATGTCTCAAGACAGTGAAGTTCTGCCCAGAAAAACAGACAGCCATGCCATACTTTTGGTTCTTACCTCAGACCCTTCCGCATTAAAGTGGTCCAATGCTTGTTTTCTGAGCTCTCCTTTGATTGAGCCGTCCAAACGCTGAATGTCAGAAAAAAACAGATATGATTAAGAAATGTCAAGTCTGGCAAAGCGAGGACACCTCAAGTTAGATAAGCTTCCACAAAATTCCTAAACCCTCATAAATCTTTAGTCACTTACTGTCCTGTTATTGAGACTGAAAAAATTTAGTCAGACCAAAACAACAGTGAGACACAAACTGTGCTAATGCTTATGGCTGCAGCGATCAAAAATAACTGTAGGCTAAAAATAGGATAGGGAAACTTGCTATCAGAGCGTATATACTGCAACCTGACACAATTCCATAAATCATCTGAGCCAAATGCCAACCAGCTCTAAACACGCTTCACATCTGAAGACCTTCACAGAACTGCAGAGAAGCTGCACTGAGAATAATCGACTCTGTCTTACCTTCATAAATAACTAGTTTACGTTTGTTAAACCTGACATTTAAAATCTAAACGAGTAATTCTCAGATTATTAATTTCTGGGACAACATGGGGCAGTTCAGTTCTTACCTGGAATGGATATCTTTTGAAAGACAGGTAATCAGCAAGGATGTCCAACATGCGGACCATCTGGGAGAAGATCAGCACACGGTTGCCTCTCTCCCTGAGACGTGTGAGCAGTTTATCCAGGAGAACCAGCTTCCCACTGCCACGTACCAGAGCCTGAGCAAACACCAACCAACATCCTGAAAACAATGATCTGCAATGACCTACAAACTCATTCTGTTCCATCCTAATTGGTTATACCTGACGGCGCTCTTCTGAATTTTCATTCTCATTATCCTCAGGCAGTTTGATGAGGAAACCGTGGTTACAACACTTCTTCAGCTCCATGACAATGTTGAGAAAACCAGACGAGCTGCCTCTGGTGCCTTTGGACAAGGCTTTGTAGTTTCTCGTTAGGATCCACCTTAAAATGTCAAATAAACAATGATGAGATGTTCTCCAAAGCTCTGCATTCCAAAAGCATGCAGTCTTAAAATTTGGAATCAGGTTTTGGCTCAATCAAACAACACACAGCTATGTTATTGTCTAAAATGACCAAACCCAAAGCCTTGAAGAGGCATGAAATCAGATGCTTACTTGTAGAACTGCTTTTGCTGGGCAGACATGTCGACTCTGAGAATTTGCTCCACTTTAGCAGGCAGAGACTTCTCCACGTCTTTCTTAACACGACGCAACAGGAAAGGCTCCAGAACTTTGTGTAGGCTCTGATAACCATTATCCCTGCCTTTACCATGTTCATCCTCAAAGTCTTCCCAGGACTCAAACCTTCATAACATTCAGAAGCATTAATGTCAGCTCTTTCACCATTACAGTAAACTTAAACCTTCAACATCTTGTTCCTGAAAGATCTCAATGCTTAGACCTCCATGCTTTTCTGCAAGGCCACAGATCTACATACATGTCTAGAACATGCTGAAGATAATCAGCCAGAAATCAAAGGTCTAACATCTGCATGTTCTTATTGCAATGACAATCTACTACATTACATGCTCTTAAAATGTACCAAGCTGAGAACAAAGGTGAATTGTATTTTCATAGCCTGAACCTTATCCAATAAGAAGTGATGTCATTCGTAAAGGTGACCACCTACTTGTCAGGCATAAGAAAGTGCAAGAGGGACCACAGCTCCTTGAGTGAGTTCTGCAGCGGGGTCCCTGTGATGAGCAGCCTGTGGTTGGATCTGAAGTCTATCAGAGTTTTGTATAGCAGCGAGTCATCATTCTTCAGCCGGTGAGCTTCATCGACTCCGAGAAAAGCCCAGTTTATATTCCCCAAAACTCCCTGCACACACAAACACGCTTTATCTTTAATAAGTGCAAATTAATTTCAGTTCTTTTCTACAACAGATTTACACAAGCGTGAATCAAAGAAATGCAAAATCAAAGACGAACCTTATCTTTCAGCAGAATTTCATATGTGGTCAAAAGTGCATTGAATTTGATTCTTTTTGTTTGCTGGTGGATCCATTCATAGTCGCGGATCTGGTCAAAAACAGATTGTCAGCCCTTAAAATTACACAGTAATATAGGCTGTTACTGTATGAGCCGTTGAAATTTCCAAGCACGGCTTACTGTCTTTCTACTTGTGACATCTCCCAGGTAGACGACTACATTCATATCAGGGGCCCAGGTATCAAACTCCCTCTGCCAGGAGGTGAGGGTCGACAGGGGCACCACAAGCAGGAAGGGCCCATAAAGCTGGTGCTGATGGAAGAGGTATGACAGGAACGAGATTGTCTGAATTGTCTTCCCCAAGCCCATTTCATCAGCCAAGATAACACTGTTACACCTACAGGACAAAAGGCAGAGAGAGATGGTGGGCAATGTTATGTCAACATCTATACAGAACATTTTAATGGGCATCTAATAATATCAAGTACCACATGAAAAACAATTCCACATAAAATACAGGTTGTATGTTACACACCTGCACCAGGAGTGGGCCAGCCAGTTCAGTCCATCTAACTGGTAATCTCTGAGTTCAAGTGTTTCGTCACCAATGTAAGATGGCTGTTTCTTCAACGGTACAAACCGTGGCCTCTGTTTTAACACCTTTCAATTGGAAGTAAAACAACAGTGTTCACATAACAATGTATGGTACAAATCGTCCTATACAAAACATACAAAATACAGAAAACAGAAAGCCCAGATTTCCCCAGAACTGGAATACCTGATTTTTCAAATAAAAGAAAATCACCCTGTTGGCATGTTTGTAAATATTCCATATTTTGTCAAATCTGTTTATGCTACCAACAATTTCGGCTTTTAGGCCGAGATTATTTTTTATACTGAATTACATTTAATAATAAGTGAAAGAATCTGTAGATTATAACTAGGTTTACCTAGAAATCCCAAAATATGATTCAAATGATTCAAGACTATACAGAGCTACAGAGCTCTCTGACTCACCTTACAGTCTTTGGAAGGGACTGTTTTACAGGCATTCCTGGTTTGGAAACTATCAATACAGGACTGGAATTTCTTTCTAATTAAGGCTCCATCCTCCCAGGTGCACTCGGCATACGGGAGCCCCATCCACTTACACAAGTACTCTGGCTCACTGGAGGTGGTTTTATGGGCTGCTGCGACACATTAGACAATTATTACTCAAAGTAATAAACATCTTCCTCTGTACTGAGCAGATTAAAACCAAAGGAGGCAAAAAACTGCCACAAAACTTCAGGGCTTCCATGAACTTACAGGGAAAATCTGAAGGTCCTTGTGATTTGCCTGTTCTTGTTGCTGATAAATGAGAAAAAATTTAATTAAACTTGTCTGAACGTTTGTGATGAGATTTGTATTAAAAGCAAACTTATTCATTAACTAATGTAAATACTTACCAATCACTCTTTCCACTATCTGGAATTGCTTGCTCAGGTCATTGGTTAGTTCTTGTTGGCAGTTGTAATACTCAAGATCCTCAGGCGATGCTTTATTCAACCTTTAAAGTAGATTGTTGTCATTTATACATTGATATCATACAAACCATCAGAAATGTTCATGCAGTCTCAATATAACCCCTCTTACCAGACATTAAGCTCTTCATTTTTCTTCTTGAAGTTTTCCAGCTTCTTTATCCCCTTGACCTTCTGCTGAGTGAGGGAGTCCAAACTCTCCCAGGTGCTGTGGATGTAGGACCAGCCTTTCCACTTGATGAGGAACTGAGTTTCCCCTTCCTCTTTCTCAGGGTCAAAGTCTGCTCCAGGATCTCCATTTTCCTCAACAGCATAGAGGGTTGTGGAAGCTCCAGTGGCTGTTAACAAAGAGGAGAAGAGCTTGGAATCAGGAATGTAGAAGATTACTCAAACTTGTGGCCTTAAATGGTTTTAACTATCAAGCAAGTTCCTCGATTTCCTTCTTACCTCCTTTCTTTCCAGTCCTGGTCTCAAGAATCTTCTCAATGGTCTCACTATCATCATCCTGTTGCTCCTCAGCACCCTCTGCCATCTCAATAAGGTCATCAGAGTCAGTCTCAAAATCATTCTGGTCCTCTTTATAACTGCAGACCCAGGCATTTATCATTTCAGGTAATACTTTCTGAATCTCCTACAGTCTAGCTGGAGGAGAACAATCCATACCTGACTTTAGTTGCTCTACGTCTTGTTTGTCTTTTTGGGGTATCCTCTTCCTCGTCATCATCGTCTTCCTCGTCGTCTTCGTCATCTTCATCAGAAGACTCCTGTTTTCTTAGTTTCCGTCCCTTTTGTGATTGCTGCTTGCCTGTGGATGATTTGGTTTGTGGTCTGAAAAAAAGAGAGGGCACATACACATCACACACTGAATTACAACAGCTACTTCTCTTTCAGTCCCACATCCCTGATCTATTTGCTAGTGTAGCACTTTATTTTCACGCCTATTAGCCTGACCCATGAGCCAATGGCCTTAAGACAGCTTTCACACATATAAAGCAGTTCAAATCAGAGCTACTGGTCATGTATATTAATTCCTGCACATCACGTAATAGATACATGATCTATTACATTAATCACTGTGCCAGAAACAGGCTTTAACAATTTATGATAGAGCAAAATCACACCACCAATTTTAGTGCAAGCATAGCATATAATGATGTTATATCTTATTATGACTCTATGAACAAGACGGCAGTTAAGACAGCATGTTAAATGATTTGAGGTGCTGTCTGAAGGCCAGGCTTGGCTACACTCTTACCTTCTAGCAGGAAGTCGTCTGGATCTAACTTTTTTCTCTTCCTGCTCACTGTCTGAACTGCTGGTCTCTTCCACATCATCATCATCCTCTTCGTCTTTTGAGTCATCATCTTTCCAGGTATTACTTTTAACACAGAAATACCAAAGATTCACCTATTGGGCCTCTAATAGGTTTAAACTGCTACCCTTTCGTTGGTATTTCAGTCAGTTCTGCCCATTGACCAGAAACGCTCCAACAAAGTTCCTAAAATTATGTAGGAATTGCATTCAACACCTACTTATTCTTTTGTGTCTATATTCCACATTTATAAATAATAAATTTCAACAGAACTCTGAAATAACACAAACAGATGTATGGGAATAATATATTGACAAAAAAATGGCAGGATCTTGTTATATATAAGTTATATATATATTATTGCATTATATATTAATGTATATGCATTGTTTTTTGTATCACGTTTTGTATTATGTATCACATAAGTAGTTCTTATGTCAAATATTTGTAAACAAATCAAAATTTAAGCCTTTAAGCTTTAAGACTTAAAATCTTCCCTTATGTAAAATCTAACAAGCTTATGTGAGATGCTTTGCTTTTAAACACGTTACTAGACATTTTTAAGCATATTTATATACATATTTTTGCGGCCACTATATATGAGTCTAAGCATGTAATTTGCATAAAGAAAAACTTCAGAATACATTTAAAAATGATCAAATGTGATTTTATGAGAAACACGAGTTTATGAGCAAACAAATTAAAAAGTCATATACAGAAACATGTATGGAAAATAAATAATAGACAAAAAAGGCTATTTTAATTCTTTCAGTACACTTACTCTTTCTTTTTCTGCCGTTGACCTTTTCTTTTGGGACTTTCACTCTCTGAATCACTGCTGCCCTAAAAATCCACGAAAACCCATTTTGAATAAAAGGCACCAAGATTAAAGTACAAAAGCATTTCCTGTTTCACATTCCTCAATGTGAGAAAACTCATGTTTACACATTTGGCTGCAAAGCCTTTTATTTCTAGGTACAGGGCCACACACAGATTTGTCTGTCTCAGTAATTATTCAAGAGCAAAAACAAAATGTTGTCACTTTACTGATGTGTAATGAATACCAGACACCACCAGGGGGCAGAGCTCACAATAAAACCTCTGTATGGCCAGCCTACCTCAGCTCCAATGTTGAGGCGAGCAGGTTCTTGTCTGCTGCGGCTGGACCTTCTAACACCATAAATATCTGGATGCTCCTCCCACATCTATGATCATTGACAAAATGCTAATAATCAATAGGAATTTCTCCAGGAATAGGAATGTTTCAGGATTTCAAACGTAAAGTTTGGTTCGAAAAAGCAATTCAGATGTTTAAAAAGCACACTGGCCTATTTCTGAACCATTACCTTCTTCACATCTGCCAGGCTGTCTTTCTTCCTAATGGGTTTGTCTTTGACCTTTGAGGCCAGGCGAGACTTGGATCCAGTGGACTCGCTTTCTGACTCGAAGTGGCTCTCGGAATCAGAGGTGCTGTTGAACTCGGAACGCCGGGAATGAGCCCTATCACTTCCTTGCTCGCTCTCGGACTGACTCCCAGACTCTGATCCAGAGCGGTTGGACTCCTCTGATGCAGAGTTGCTAAAAAATTAAAGATGTGCATGTTCAGAAACTGGTCAGTGTTCCTAACAGTGTGACTGACCACCATTATTAAAAACAAGGTTATGGATATATTAAAGTAACTATGAATAACTATCATAATCAATGCTCATAGATTTTGATATATTCTCAGAAGACCACTTACAAATTGTGAACAGATAACTTCATACATATAAAACAGCTTTAAAGGTCATTTCTGATTGTAAGTTACGGGTAAGAATCTTAATTCTAAGATAGAATCTGGGTTTTTAAGATAAGAAGCACCTAATCTGACTACCTGGTTTAGTATATTGGTTACCCAGTCATGCTAGTATTTTAGAGCAACTGGGGTCTTAATGTCTAGTGTTTAAAACGCCTCATGTTTTGGCACCAATTTTAGACCCTTATTTAGATGTTTAATAAGGTTAGTCCACCAATTAAATACTTAACTCTCTGAATGGAATGTCTTAAACCATGATGTGTCCTATTAATAGAATTCCAGGGATTTAAAATGAGTGTTTCCATGGAAATTCAATTCAACCATAGGATGAGACTATTTTGGATACAGCTGTATTTACCACCACTTGTTGTTAAAGTATAAACATGCACCTAATTAACACATTTGATGACATCCTAAAAATGTGAACAACGTTAAACCAATATGAATGAATTAAAAGCATTGTATAATTGTGCTTATTGCTTGTCTGGATTACGGATTAACTTTACATGCAATTCCAAAAATATTACCAGCAACTGTGAATATCAGTGGATCAGTTATATTGTGATCTTCCCACATAAACATCTAGACTACAGCTAAAGGTTTATACAATAAGCTTAGCTCATTGGCTCTCCTTTGGCCTGCAAGTCTAAAATTAAGTGCAATGGTTTCTGTCTAAAACCAGGCATGTCCTTCCCCCAACTATAAATAAATCTGCCTTTTAAAATAGAAAATTTGCATCTTCAAAAATTTGAGTTAAGCAACGACAACTTACTACTGATGTTTAATGCAGCTCAATGTTAAAATGTCTTTAGTTTTGAGAGGGAAAACAAACATTTTAAAAACCTTTTATGTGGATTGCAATGGTTATAAAACAGAACATTAGGTGGCATGATGGACCACTGAGACACAACCGCCTCTGTCATTTGCTATGGGTGCTAAAGGCCTGCTGACAAAGCAGCAGTACAGGCCAGACTGTCCTTATATGGCTGCTGACATCACATGTGGGCGTATTTAACAGCTGAGCTGAATTCTTATTGGCTGCTTGTTACTATCCATACGAAGGCCCAATGAAAACACTGTATGAAATCACATGACCTACAAGTTGCTTCCTGCTTTCCCTTCCTGTAGTTTCAAGCAGCTTTTACATAATGCAGCAACTAATACAAGCTATGCAGCACAAAGCAAGAGCCATTTTGTGACTTTGAGGACTTTCAGCCATTTAATGAAAACAGTCTCATATAGTGATGAAATAGAGCAGTGCTTTTATGCAACATCAGGCCATGTAAACACCTCAAATCATATCATCTTCAGTTAAGAAGGAAAACATCATATTTTACATCTATTTCAGACCTTGTTGCTTTAAATAATGTTGGAAAAATGTCTGCCTGAGCAGCAGAAATAAATAGTATTGTTACAAGCATCCTTACGTTGAAGAAATTATAAATAAACATTGCTTTCAACCTGTAAAAGTTAGCATACATGTTTATTTGCACAGCAACATGGCAATTCTGCAAGACCTAAACACTGTATTTTACAATACTGTGGTGTATTTAAAAATACATTCAAGTTCTTTATTTGCAATCTGAAGTCTGACCCATATGCAGGAACTTCTGGGGAAAATCTGACAATTCACAAGTATAATCTTTAAGGGAAACAACCACAAGAACCACAACATCAGACATACATCTTAGTATATCAGGTATTATTCTTATGCACTGTAGTGACATGCTAACCACTTTCTTACAACAGGTAACATAGTCCCACCGATGAGCTACCTTCGAAATAAGCATATTACATAAACAACGATAAAATACAAAAGGAAAAAAATGTTTAATACTTATATAATAAGAATAAACCCTAACTCAATTTTTATATAGAAATGCGGCACAGTGACCATAATTTAAATCCTAATAAAATCTTTGGAGGCAAAACGAGACAGAAACATACCAACATATCAGATAAACCTTCATCTCTAACTGATTATCAGTAACTTCAACAATTTATTGTTGTTAAGAAAACCAGACAAAACTTTAACTTAAAATGCAACAAGGTGTAAAAGGAAAACTTACCTAAAAACATACTGAAAGCTAAAATATTATTGACCAGGAGCTTTATTAGTTCAGTAAATTGTTTAATAAGGTGTTAAATATTAGAATACATGACTGACTGCTGGGCATTTAATGCATAAGTATGGCATTATGTAGTAACATACCCCACACCCCACGGGAATTCTCCTAAAACAAGTGATACCTTTAATACTAAAGACAGATATTAATTCACAGACCCCCATGCAACGGGTGCAAAACATCACACTTCACAATGCTACACCACCTGTGGTTTTCTTTCTTAGTTTGCTTTATATAAACAACGCTGACAAGGAAATTTCATTAGTATAATTTCCTGTAAATGTAATAGTGAAAGTTAATAAAATAGTCAATTCAATAAAAAACAGACAGTAAATAAAGTTGCACAGTGCAAGACTTTTTTTTAAATGTAGTGAGTTAAAAAAATGATTACATTTGTAAAAAAAACATTTTTAATAAACCATGAAGTTTTAAACATTTTGTGCATAGTACATTCCAGTAAATATTTAGGTACACAACCAAGTTATCGACTAGGTACCAGACTGAACAGGCAGGGTGCATTAATGCACAGCTATCAAATGCTATTAAACTGTCTCTTAACATTGTAATGTTAGGGTAAAACTGTTTAAAATGTTAATATATGTAGCACTGCAATGCAGCACATACTAATTTAGACAAGGTCATTTCACTGTCACGTTTAAAAAATGTAAATATAACATTTTAGGGCAATACACAGAACACTATCAAACCCCTAACATCCTAAGTATAGCTTTGTATTAAAGTCATTCAGTAAGAGCCACAGGCCTCGTATTGAGTTTTAGAAATGCTCCCAAAATCAGGGTGTGGCTATACATATATCCCAAGGTCAGTGATATGAAAGTCATACATTTTAAACACATTGTGGTTTGAACTTCTGCACAGGTGACCAACCATGCTTGTAAAGGTAAACAAACCAAGCAGATGTTAAAAAGACAGAGAAATATTGAAGATCGTACCTGGACGCATTGCTTTGGGTCGATCCTTCGTCTTCCTGCTTTTTATTCTTATTCTTCATCATGGTTTTTGTTTTGTGCTTTTTGTTAGTGGTGGTCTTTTGTCCAGGTATAGGCTGTCAAAAGTTGAAAGTGGGGTGAATGCTTTAAAAAACAGCAACAAAGTCTTGCCCTTGCGACATAGTAAAACACAGTTTGCACTCGGATAAATGAACATATATAGATGTTTACAGGGTAAAAAACAGTTTAAAAGCATCTGGTCCCAAATGACACCTGCTCGGATTTAACGATGTCAAATAAGCCCATGTGTCGTTAGCATCACGGCAACACATTCACAGTCACATACATACATTTCTACTGCGTCATCAGACAAAGGACGATAAAAACAACACGATGAAAGACAATAAAACCGTATTAATATATAAAACCGTGTAAACGTACCTATTCCATTGACGGGAGGGGGTCAAAGCAGTACATTCACATTTAAATAAGTCCGTTTTATTTCTTTGGTCTTTAAAGCGAAAAATAGAAATAATCCATGATTCAGATGCAAAATGATGATCGAAATATTATTCGACAATAAAAATAAAAACTGTAATCCAAAGATGGCAGAGAGAGAAAGAGAGAGAGAGAGAGGAGCCCAGCAGAGCCACAGCGCTAAAAATGGAGGACCGCCATGGCTGCCAGTACGAGGCAGGGAAAACAACGACCGGCCACCCTGCGCACACAGCGCGATGTTTTCGACGAAACAAAGTCACTAAATTCACGCATTAACGCCTATATTATCCGAAACGCACATAAACGAGCGATTTCGCGCGATTGCGGAGTCCCAGCAGGGGCACAAAGTTCACCAAAGTTGCGATACAAGTGCTATTGAGAGCTCAACGCTCCCCTCTTTCCAAGTTTCATCCGCCATCTACTGCGCCTTCCCAGCGCTGAGAGCTTTTAGTCTCTGATTGACGTTTTTTCCATTTACCCAGGACTCAGGTGATGCACCAAAGACCCACCCCCTTTATTTTACAACAAAAACCAGTTGTTTTACATTTACATTAAAGGGTGAGATCATAACACCCTGCCTTTATAGCACTGGAGGACATATTTAGTAGTTATCATCATGGGTCTTTATCCTTTTTCTTTATGATAAAATAACTTGTGAGCCTTCTCTTCCTGCGCAGACAGGAAATGAGACAACAGGAGCCATTTTGAAGGGTTGGACTACACTGGACACCATTTTAGACCATTTAGTTTTAACCCTTTTACACCTTCTTTGTGTTATGGAGTGTATTTGTATTTAATTGTATTTATTTGAAAGAGGCCGTTGCATGAACCAAACATTGGGTTTTCTGGTCAGCAAACGCTTGTTTTAATTTAGGAAAAAGTGGTTGCATCCATATTCGGGATAGTTATACACCACCAAGCCAAAATAATTCATAAGTTTGTAATTATTGTTGGAGCACCACAAGCAAATAAAAAAATAAAGCCATTCAAAGACGCTTTTAAATTGAAAAAATACTGGCTAGCTTGTTTGAACATTACGATTTCGCATTTGGTTAATAAAGTGACGAAAAAGAGAAACTAAAAAAATGAATTAAACGTCAACCAAGTTGCATTTAGGTTTTATATTGCAGCAAAGATATAAATATTTTGGAAAAACTAAACGTTCTTTCTTCCACCAATAAGAGCGAGTCGAAAATCTTCAATCACGAAATTTTTATTTTGGTTTTTAAAAGGGTAAACAGCATACTTCATTTCTGAAATGAACAAGCATAAATTCATAAAAACGAAACAAGGCAATAAAATATGATGGGCAGGTACAGGTTAAAAACAAATACAGTGAGTATACGAACAAATTTGTATCACATCAAATCACAAAAAAAAGAAACATCTTTCTTTTCAAATCCAATAGCAAAATCTGAGCCACCATCTTCCTCTTAAAGCAGTAGTCTCCACTCGACTGTCCAGAATTGGTTCTTTATGAAATCAAAAAGAAGGAAAAAAAATGTAAACCCCAAGTGTATTGAAGATGCGATGAAAGGTTTTCATAAAAACGAATGTATAGCTAGGTACAACCAATCAGACACAAAACTACTGATGAAAACTTAGCAAAGTTTAAAATAATGCCTAATCTTCTGATCTAGCTTATATGGTAAAATGTCAACAATAACTGACATAAGTAACTCCACCATGTGCATTATTATAAATAATAAAAGCAAACGGCTCCATATATGCATGTTTGACTAGACAATGCTAGCAACAGCATGCTATTCGCATATTGCCACAGATGCGTTTACGCAATCGTTACATTCACCTTTAAATGCACATGCAATACACCAATTGTATATTAAAATATAATTTCTGAAGAATAACTGTGAAACAACACTAAATAAACCACTAAATAGCCCCTAGATTTCCACTTATTAGTATAGTAAATACATTGGAACTTAAACATTTGCCTAATAGCTAACCCACACTTGGATGATCCAAACATGTAATACAAGAACATTGGGGTGCCACAACATATGTCTGTCATCAGCTAAAAACCTCTGCAGATATGATTCTCTATGATGTTTTTCTTCAAACTTTACAAAATTGTGTAAAAATAGTAACTATTGTTAATGATACAAGAACAACGTTGAATCCCAGCAACAAGTTTAAAAAGTTGAAGATAAAACAGTTGCCATTGGAAGATAAGGGTGAAAGCCAACTACAATAAAATGTAGTTGCTGTGATTTTTAATACTACAACAGCACTACTGTAACGTGTAACAAGATGAAGTGTTAAAAAAATAAAGTATAAGAAATGAAAATGGTAAAAGTGTTACATTGCCACTCAGTCTTAAAGCCTTCAAGGTTCTACTGGCTTCTTGAAGCCCTGATTTTTTTTCTTTAACTATTACCTTCACAAAAAAAGGAATTAGGACACTTAAAAGTAAACATTTGCCAAACGTCTTTCAAGGGAAAATTCATTTGTACACATGAAGAAACTTTTGGGAAAATGTGATTTTGTCCCATAGTTTAAACCAAGCTGAAAGCCCAAAAAGGGCTCAAAACCAAGACGTACACATAGTAATTAAATAACCTAACTGAAGTCTCCTTTTGTTCCCAGTGAGCACATAGTGATGATCAGGACAAATGCTTTGTAATAAGAGTTAAATGATAAACTGGAATCAAGATAATTTGTCTTCAGACTTGGAAAGAATCCATTTTCATCGATAAACTGTACAATAATTAGGTGGGAAGTCACATGACAACGGGACCAATAATGAACATGGGTTCATGTACTGAAGGATGCACACAACAATGTGCAAATGGTTAGAATATTGTCCATCTGTATGTTTAAACCCTGAAGTACCTGAAGTCTAGGACAAAAAAAGTAGATGTGTCCAATGTGTCCAGCATGTCCACTGTCTAGTGTAACTACAAAGAAAACTGTGCAAATGTGACAAAACTGCAAAGTGATAAAAAGAAGCATTTAATGCAAAGTGTGCAACAGCTGATGAAATCCAAAATGGAGGCCAAGTATGGCACAGGATCAAACAAATGTGTGTAAACAAGTTACACAAAAGCAGAATAAAAGTTCCACAAGGCAGACGTCACTGATCAAGAAAGATTTCAGATGAGGATCCATTGATGAGACGACTTTTGTACAAAGACTCTTCAGCATGTGAGAAGCAAATGTGTGAAATCCAAAGTGGAATTTATAGCCTCTGATCTGTAACAGTTTCCAAATGAACATTAGCTGTGCCATTCCTTTAAAGCTTTGAATTTCACTTCAGACACCAAGGGTTTTTCATTTGATGCAAAAATCAGAAAGGACTGCAGCAATACTAAAATTATTTTTCACAGTGTCCATTTTCAGCTGTGTAAAGGCTTATAAGCACTTTAGGTCAAATTATGAACTTTTTCTGAAGGACTGAACTTGAGCTGTAGGGTCTAAATGGAGCTTAAATGACAGACATATGAGGCAGCACCTATATAATAAAAATACAAGATGGAGGACTTACAGGGCAGTCTTCTCTTCCTCTGACTTTTGCTGCCGTGTCCTGAGGCCATTTCTTCTACAGGGGAAAAAAGACAATCATTTAGATTCAAAGTATTACCACAAAAAAAAATACACTTCCTTAATTCTTTAACCAGCATAGGCTGGTACATTTAGCACCATGCAGTGGCATCATTTATAACAACTACAACATATATGATCTGTTATCAATGAAGTATTAAACACAGTGACTAGCTTTAAGCTAACCCTTGCAATGCTCCGTTAAGTGACCTTAACCAATGAAATTGCAGAACTAATGCTGCATTCAAATTCAAATGCGATTGGCAAATGTACACATATTAACAATGTGCATAATTGAAAAAGTTGATAGA
Source organism: Yasuhikotakia modesta (assembly GCA_036877545.1). NCBI lineage: Eukaryota > Metazoa > Chordata > Actinopteri > Cypriniformes > Botiidae > Yasuhikotakia > Yasuhikotakia modesta. Next base: position 15,092 of record JBAJNP010000891.1, on the reverse strand, counting down.
AACACTTTCAACAAATAATTTATTTTTGTAAAAACTTGGGTTTTATACATGGTTGAGAAGAAAACTCAAAGCGCTCAGTGAAATATCAATTTTACATGTAACTAATTACGACCAAGTTTACACTTTTTTACCACCTGTGTTGGAATCACATAATACCATGTGTAAATGGAGGTCACATCAGTTGTTTTCTGTTGTGTTGGTGAACACAGTACACCAACCTTCACCCCCACAACAAACTAGCCACAAACCCAAAACCTGTTCTCACAAAAAAATTGCAAATGTAGCAGCAGATAAAAATGATTAAGTTGTTTTTTGTTGATCAACACGAAACAAGAATGAGTAAAGAATGAATTCCAATAAGAATTGGAAAATATGAGAAGACCCTTTTTCCAACGTGTTGACGACTGGTTGGTCAGATTTTAAACGAATCAGTCATGGGACCCGTTACCACAGACTATCAATAATGGCTAAACAATTAAATCTTGCAGTTTGGGTTTCACCATAGTGGACCAAACTTGACTAATTGTTACTTTAAACAAATACTTAAGTAAATTATACACTTGCGTCATTAAAAATGTGCTTGTTGTCAGGAGACATTAATGAGTTTTAATTCTGCACTAAAACTAACTGCACTAGCTTTTAATAAAGTTAGTGTAAATGTAGTTTTTGAAACCAAATCTACAGTTTATTTTGGTTTCTCAGGACCCAATTCAGACTTTGTAACAATTGTTCAACCATATCTAAAACTTTGGTAAATATACCATGTAACTCTATAGTAGCTAAAGCGAAAACGTTTAAAAAAAATAGAAACTTCTTTTAAGAACAATACTTACAGCAGAAATTAGTTTCCTCATCTTTCCTTGACATTCGGCAAATCAGCAACCTTTAATATCAAAACGTCAAAAAAGAATTTACGTCAGATTAAACGTTATACGATTACGTTAAATTATCCTGATCAGAGCACACCTAGTGGTGGCCGATGATAACAGTGTTTTTAAAGCGCAAAGAATGGCGTTAACTAATTGCGCATGTTACAGAAATGTGAAAATGTACATTAATGATACTTACGTTCACAAGGCATGACATCGAGCGGACCTCCATCATCCTTTGTCAAGTTCTGATGCCTGTATACAAATAAACATTTGGAGAGTTAGTTTTGCTTTGGGTACTTTAAACATTTACACTTTGACAACAAAACATTGGAAAGAAACACGTTTAATTTAGTCACAGTGTTTTCATGCATAAAATACAATTTCTTACGCTACCACCTATGTAAATTTACTTTCAAGTAACTGTCCATTAAGGTGGCGAGTGTACACAGGTCAGAAATTGTAAAGATTTTTGTAAATCATGTCTTTACATGTAACGTTACCAAAGTCTAAATGTTTTCTTGCCAACAGTGACACGTTCAGTTCATTCTGTACATACATTAATCACCAGGACCTAATATTTTAGGAATAAGATTTTTAAACTTAGAGACAAACAATAACTGTTACATGTTAGTCTATACGATATGCTTTTCAGCATTATGATGGTAACCTTTGGGAGACAAAATCCACCTTTAATTTGAGGTTTCTGTAATATTTACCAATATTTTTGTGCATTTTGGGGAATTAAGTACTTAAAATTGTACTAGTCAGGTAAATAATTTCTTGCACATAAATCTGGGCTTAAAAAGCAAAGCGACGACAGGTTTCTGAATTTTTGTGAGAAATACAATCCTCCTGTGGCTCCCAAAGGGTTAAATGGCAACACCCTATTATTTAGCGTCGAAAAATAGAGCATAATCCTTTTATAAAACAATAAATACAAGTAGTAACATACATTCAAGTTCATTCTCTGGTATGAGAAAGACATAAAAATCAATGAAGATTTTAATATGACATTTTACACAAATAACAAAAAACAAATCAAATTGCAGTAAACCATCAAAATGATGTAGATAATTCAATAGAAAGTTCACTGTTTTACAATGATCTCTACATAAACATCCACAACAATAGACATCCAGAGACAGAAAGTCACTTTACAATTATTAACACACAATAAATGCATTCAAATATTTAGTAAAATTGTTTATTCATAAAGAGCATTAAAAATCAACATGAAAAGACACCAAATACTAGGACTAGTAATGTTACGTCCAGAATTGCATTTTCACAACAGTGTTTCTATTAAATATAACTTTCATGTTACAAGGACATTTGCTCTCTCAAGGACAAAGGACATTTTAAATGCGTAGACACTGAAATCCTTCATTCTCCTCGTTGTTGTCAGTAGAAATCCTCCCAGTTTTCCTGCAACACAACTTTGCATCGTTTTCCTAAAAAATTCACAGTGGTTTGGCCTATAAATCGTCGATTTAATCGAAGAAATGCCTTTTTCCTGTACTTGGCAATGGCCCCATCATGGCCATTTTACAGCACCTCGTCTAGTCCCTCTCCTTTTCCACCATATTGGTGCGTCTGTGTGCGCTAAACTCAAAACAATCCGTAAAAATCTTACCCCGTTACAACGGTGAAGATCTGCTGTTTCACGTGCACGCATCGACGCCATTGTCTTCGTTATATTTGCGCTGGTTGTGGGTGCTTGTCGTGGAGACGACGCTGCGACGGCTCCGCATCCGCCCCGGCGGTCTCCTCTGTCGGTCTGTGCTGCTCGTCGTCTACGCTTGTGCTGTTATAGCGATCGGGCGGACGGCGTCACACAACTTCCTATCACCGCAGCATTATGGGTAGAAGAAGCAGCGCCCATTACTGTGTTTTTAAACCTTTAAACACTTTATTAACAGAAAACAATACTGATATATCAAACAATATATATATATATTCCTAAAAAACTGAACAATGTAATTGTTTATAATGGCAAACAACGTTGAAACGTAGCTGCTTTCCTTGCTGTCACTTATGTAATCAATACTTAGTGAATATTGAACTATACTGACATCATAACAGCAGTAATAAAAATCACAACAGCAACAATAAAACAACGTAAACATTTATCACTAACAATATTTAGTTTATTAATAGTGGTGTTTTGGTTATAGATATTTGTTCAATAAAATAACAAACTTACTGAGAGTTTCTGAGTGACATTGACTTTTCATTCTCAGTATTACTCGTATATATCTGAACATATTTGATAAATGAAGTTGTGTTTTGATGCCTCACAATTCATTATCAACGGAGCAAAAGTTTTTAAAAAAAATAAGTTTATTTGCCTGAAACATTTTGCATTGTGTGCAGATTGAACAGGGAAAATCACATTCAATGTAAAATGTATTTCACATAACATTGTAGGTCACAGTATATGTTTAAAAATGGACCTGGAGTTTATCCCCTGGTGTTACAGTCACGCACCTTACAAATATCACACACCATTTTAACTAATGTCTCAATTTAGGGTCTGTTTGTATGTTTGCAATACAGCAATAAAATACACTGAATTCATGCCTTTGCAATACAAACAACATGACCATCGATAATTCACCAGGTAGCCAATGACCTCCGACTTGGTTGCTAGCCACATTTTTATCCACTCCACAAGCTAGTCGACATTCCACAGCTGGTTACTTAGCAACTGGAATAGGATCAGGACATCGGCTCCCTCCCACTTGTTCTCGAAAGTCCTGCCACGTCGACATCGTGGACCAGGTGTGTTTTCTCATGGAAGGTTTGGCCCTCATACCAAACACACTCTTAGTCATTTGTGTACAAGACTAGCTGCATTTTTTCCTTTGAAAAGCTAAGAAATATTTATAGATAAAGGAATTCAAGCTCAGATCCTGACGGGTTTTTGTTGTACCCTGTCCTCTGTGAGTGGTATACTTAAATAAATAGTTTGGTAGCAGAACGTGGCCATTTTTAGCTGTACATATTTGGTGTCATAACACAACAGTGTAGGGAGATTTTTGCTGAAGTGCAAAATACAGGAAACAATATATTGAGCAGCCCTCTTGTGGCCTTGAATGGTTATTTTAAAGCATCTTCTCACACAAGACCGTTTAAAAACTGATCTGTTCATTCTGTTTTCTTCTAGTATTTGCATGCAAACTGCATGTTAGATGTTAGTACAAGGACAACTACCTTTATCCGTGTAGAGCGCGCCACCCTGTGGCACAATACAAAACTTGTACATGCACACGTTTTAAACAGCCTGTATGCCTAAAGCCTATACAACAATAATCCATTTATATACTTATTACATTGTTCATACTTATTACATTGAATCACTGTTGTACATTGTCACAGACTTACTAGACAGACAGACAGACAGACAGACAGACAGACAGACGATAGATAGATAGATAGATAGACAGACAGACAGACAGACAGACAGATGATAGATAGATAGATAGATAGATAGATAGATAGATAGATAGATAGATAGATAGATATGAAGAAACTTTACACCTACATCTCTCAATAAGCAAAACAAACATGAGGATCTTCCATAAGCACACGTTTGTTTCTCGCCTGGACTATCTCTGAGCTCTTCCGGATGTGGAAAACCCATTTCCTCCCGGCGACAAGCATTCCCAAGAACTCATACTGGATAAGGCAGAGCTGCGTGTCAGCGGAGAACAGCGAATGAGAGACAGCAGACCTGCTCTGGAGCCCAAAGCATGACCAGATACTACCAAGATATTGAAGATATTTGATGACTGACTGTGGGATTTATCGATTATGTGACATTTTGGAGAAAATGCATATTTGTGTGATTTTCCAGCATCATTCGCCTGACAGCTGTTATTCATATTTCGCGTTATAGACCGCAGAACTTCACTATACTGACTCCCGATTCTCCAAAAAACTGAGGAAAGTGTTGAATGCAAGACAATATGTGGCAGTATTGTTTTGCAATGGCTCTTATTCGTATTGCGCAGGATGTCAGCGGAGAGCCACATACGCGTCCATCCTCTGCGACCCATCTGACTTCAACATTATCGCCTTTAGAGGAACATTCATTACATAACGACACCGATGCATCCATTGGATCCCGAATCTCTACCATTTTAAGGGATCTTCCTACCATCAAAGCAGTTGCGATTTCTATCTGCGTAATATCGGTGTTGCTTATCACGTGCCTTGTTGTAAAAATTTGCAGGTAAACTATAATTTGACTAGGATGCAAAGGTTGAATTGTCTCGTGCTTGTGCATTTGTTTCCAAAGCACATTATTTATCCCAGGTTATCTAACACACATTGAAATGTAACTCGTATGTTTTTTGCAACTCTGGTTTCGTGTAGATCTGCAAAGAAGATCAGAAAAACGCGCAAGTATGACATCATCACAACACCCGCCGAGCGCGTGGAAATGGCTCCTTTAAATGAAGAGAATGACGACGATGACGACTCCACGCTGTTTGACGTCAAATACAGGTGAGTGCTGCAAAAATAACATTTTTAATCTTTAAGACCAAAGTAAAGCAAAATATTAAGTTACTTGTTGGTTTGAAATAGTAAAGCAAAACGCACTTGATATCTCTGTGAAGTTTCCTTTAAGTTATTTGTATGATGATCTGATGCTAGTTTTTATTTTATTATTTATTATTATTTATTTCTCCTATTTGTTATATGCAAATTGTTAGACCAAATATTTAAGTAATTATTGTCCTGACTATTGTTTCTTTGTAACATGGCATTCATTTCTTTCTGAAATTTCCTAAATATGAATAAGTTTATGTTCTTCACTTGTTTATCAATGTGAATGTACTGGGTGGGTGACCTCACAGGTCACAATAGAAATGGTTCCTGAACCTCGAGAACCGACTTCTCCCTTCCGTCCTTTATTTAACTAGGAACCAGCTTCCTTTCGGCTCTCTGTGTCTCAGCTTTCTATTGGCAGGAGTTTGATAGTGAGGCAAACCAGTTTAGTCCAGTTTTTGCTTACCTGTAACTTGATAACATGTATTTTCTTTTCCTAATGAATGTTGTTGCTTCCTTATAGGTGAATTCCATGTTGAACAATGTCATCATTGTTGAAGACCCCTTTTAGCATCTACTGGATACCCCCGCATGAGAACATTTGGGGAATGTGCATCTGTGATTTGATCATTTCCTCAGAGCCGGCTTTTAAATGATATCAAACATTTTTTAAATATCGTCTTAAAATATCTTATATTTCTTCGTATGTTAATCTCTCCTGAGACTCCAGACATACCTTCCAACATGAAATGTGATGTTTTGTAAAAGCTTTTCTTTTAAAGAACCATGAAGGCAGAGTTAATCTTTAACTTAGCTTTTATTTCCTTCTTTATACATTCCTTAAATGCTTAAATTACTATTGAAAATTCTATGTCCCCAAAACAATCCAATGTTTTGTAGAACGTCTTGTTTATAATTCCCCTTGAATTGTTCAGGCAGGATAACGTATACAGTTTTGTACCACACTGCAGCTACAGTGTTATAGGAAACCAGTTTTAAAATCTGATCTCTTAAATACTTGGAACATTTGAGGGAAGGAAACATAAAGGTCAAATTCCATTTTATTTAACACGATTTAGCTGTGCTTAAATCTTTTAAACGAAAAGATAAATAATCATATAAACACACACATATATATATAGTGTGTATGTGTGTCTAATGAATCTGATCATTGAAGCTGTTAAACATTTGTTTTATTGAAAGTTTTTATTTAGTGTATTCTGTTATCTGTATATATGGTGTGCAAATTGTTCCTCTGAAATAGTTTATTTTTAGAAAAAAATATTGGTATTATAAATCATTTTATGATATTATAAATCATATTTTGATTCAATCAGAGAAATATGTTTCAAACCTTTATATTTTGAGAACATTATGTCTATCTTCTAACCACTTATTGTGTGTATTTACTGTATAAGTGTTGAATGTACATGTGAGAGAAAAATATTGTTGCCATATTGCTGCTCTCTGAGGCTGGAGATTTTTACTGTGATGGAAATTTAAACCCCCTTTTCTAAATGATTTAGTTTTACAGTAGAAAGCTGCATTGGCACATGAAGGGTTTAAATGCACATTATGCTGTTATCATATCAAATTAAATTAGACGCCCCGGTTGCACCAGATTTAGAGCAGCATGGTGCTTAGAACAGTAGCTTTAATGTCCCAATGCTATAGCTGTGTATTTGTATAAGGTGTTATATACATTTCTATGACCCTATTGTCACTTTACCCTATGGATATGCTACTATACTAAATGTCATTTTTAATGGACTGATGTCAGATGTCTAAAAGCAATAATAATGTTAATTTTACCTGTTCATGTCTGACAATAAGCTGGTCAAATATGTCATGGATAAAAAATGCTAGACATTGTTTAAGTGGCTGCAAAACTACAAAAAGACATGTATAAATATTTCTGTACATATCTACAAGTTCAAAAGTTGTCTTTTGACATTGCAATAATGGAACATGTTATAAAATATATTGCTAAACCATTGCAATATAACAACCTAAACACTGGACAAAAAGTAATTTGGTCATTTTTTCAACTTTCATTTCAAAGGTCTGTATCTGTGTCTGAGCTAATTGTACATTCTTGTTTCTTATTTATAAAGGTTCGTGATTAATAAATAAATTAACAAATACAGTCTTAATTCTGGCAGGATTATGTTAACAAGATTTGTCAAACTATGTTGAAACTGGCTTGACATTAAATGTCTATAAGTGGCACACGGCTGTTAATAATTAACCTACAATGTCGCTTAAGCAAGCAACAGCCCATTAGCCCTAGTTTCCCTATTTGCCAACCTCAGTTTTTATCACCCTTTCCTTAGCAATTGCTCAGAATTGTACATGTTATAATTTAGTGTTGTTCTATCTGGCCACACATTAAGCTAATACAATATCTAGTCAACTACAGCCCTAGATTTTATCGCTTGCCTTTTCATTAGACTCACAACATAACTTTAATTCTTACAGTAGACAGACACATTCAGTTTCACACAGACTATTTGAAGTTAATTTAAAGGTTTATGTGGAACTTCTGTGTTAAATGAACTTTCCATCCTGTGTAGCTGTTTGACATAAATGAAAACTAACTTGTAAATTGCCACAGACTGCTGTAAATTCCTTTTTGTCCAACCTAAAAGCTCTTATGGAGACATTCTTTCTGTTTAATAAAAATGTTATAGTTTCTTGTGAGGAAACAAACTCATAAAGCTGAAATCATGCTATGAGTTGAGATATTTCTCGTACCCACAAGCCCTGAAAACCTCATTTCCAGAATAATTTTCATAAATTTGAAAACACCACATCATTCTCAGAAAATATGTGCTAGATAATAAATTATTTTGCTTTTCTTTGGCAAACTGTCCTGTGTTCAGACTGTGTTTACCTCAGTTCCTGACTGTTTTTTTCCTAGCATAAATCTTTCTCAAGCCTTACACGGTCCTGTAAATTCCTGTAAAGATTTTTTTAAATAACAGATCCAACCAAAAATGTGCAAAAGATTTCAGGATCAACACAAAGCATTTGAAACCTGTTTTCGTGCTACATAAGTTAGCAATGCACAACCTCTGAGCTATTTTGGGAGTAAGTTAATTGGGCTTTTAAACACACAGGTCATCCATTAAACAAAAACAAAAGGATCTCCACATTTTCCTTGAAAAAGAAGCACCAATGACCATTAAGGCGTCTAGGGCAGTAAACATGGACTGCTTCTAAATGACTTAAGAACTGTGACCCAAAGTCAGTCGCACTCTAATTAGGTTTAGCAATATTGGTTACAGACCGTTTCTGTTTTTTTCCTCAAACACAGAGGAGCTTTAACAGATAAATGCATTCGTTACATCGATGGCCCTGTTGACGTCTGTGTTGAGACTATCTATTTTTAACTTAACTGAAGACATAGTAAGAGCAACATGCAGCGCAAACGGCTTCATGTCTCTCTGTTAGGGTCACATGCACCCCGGCTGGTACATGCAGTAAAAATGTAGCTCAAATACTTGAACTAATTTTGACAAACTGAACAACTTTTTTTCACCCTCCTGAGGAAAACATGCCCGGCTTCAGTCCCTACAGACCCAAAATTTGAAGCACAGATATGTTTGGAATTTGTTGCATGAATGCTTATTCGAACCCACTGGAAAGATGAATATTGTGATATGTTCTTTAATTATAACTTATCACAAATACATTCACTTAAACATGTAATATACATTCCTTCAAAAAAATCCAAAAAATGTCACCCCCAACCCTGTCTCAATAAGCTCCCTTAGATACAGAAATACCTCTCGTGATCCAAAAACGTACTTTGCAGCTTTAACGAATTGCAAAGTTTACACAGTCAACATCCCTACACGCTACACATAGTTGACCATCCTTGGGTACACACCAGTGTGTGAACAGCTGGGTGTGTGCTAGATTTGACTACATTATCTCTCAGGTTAGCATTCAGTCCGTGGCTCTGTTCACTGTGATAGCTGCCTTGCTATGCAAACACAGATCCCTCAGGGAGCTTTCCAAGAGTCGCTCCCTTTGTAACAAGCATTACTGCACATTTCAGAGCTTCAGCAAATGACACTTACTATGACTTATTATGTGGAAATTTTGTACACTTTGCAGGTGCTAATTTTCACTGCTTAACACTTACTCACTGCTTCTTCTTCTAAGGCAACTTTATCAAGTGTCTTTTGAGTATTAATGCAGCCTTACATTGTCTTGAGGCACTACATTATTGTCAAAATAGTCACATGTTTATAGAGTTGAAACATAGTGATAAAACCCCATTATGCTTTAAATATTAATGCTAAACTACAGAAGTAAAATGGTGCAAGAATTATGGAAATTGACTGGCATACATTCAGTCTACAGCTAAACAGACACATAGACTATAAAGGCAAAATGAAAGTGACATTCTTAACACAGACTTTTTATACACAGCTTGTCTCAAAAGACTGTAAGTCTATCTTCTAAAACAGAAGAGAAAAGGAGCCTCCCATTTTATCCTTTCACAGATATGCTGCCATCTTGTGGCCAATTGATGACATACACTCATAAACAACACAAGTCTTTCAGTGAATCACTGTGAAAAAGTTTAAAAAGTTTGACTTAAAAAATGCTATAGGCTATGAAGAACAAGAGCAGAAAAATTGTAATAAAATAGCTTTACTTGGGCACAAAAATGCCCCACTGTTCTATAGTCAAACACTTTCAAAATATAAACAAAATTGCCCATATATTGCATTCTTTCATCTGGCCATAACAATCCAAAGATTTACCTAAAATATTTAGGTAATGAATTAAATTTTTAAGCTTGTTTCTTAAACATTTTCTGCCCATGTCTCTTATTTGAAGATCCACAATAACTTTGTTTCCAGTGTATGGAGCGCTATCATTAAACCACATCAAAACAGCACCAAAAACAAAAACCTCACGTCGGAGGTTCACAGGGTCCCGTGTGCAGTCGCAGTGCCCCCTGTCTATGAAGAGCACTTAAAGTCCTAAACTCCAGAGGCATTGTGTGGGGACTGGCATTAGACGTGTACCGGTAAGTTAGCGCGTCATAATAGTGATACTTAACTGGTTTACCATCAGGATCATTAGGAAAAGGCCAGAAGCCATATAGGTGAATTTCATCACAAAAACGTGTTGCCATGGTATACATCAGGAGACCCGTGGTTGGCCTCTTAATCTGGACGTGATTGGTTAGCCAGTACCTGCAAAAAGACATTGAATACAAACATGAGACGGCTCATATCATACAGTCATCTAAATTCATAAAACTCTATTGCAATATTTCTCATAACCGCAATGGTTTTATTAGTGATCATACAATGGCAATACAATTTAATTTGACAATAACTTTGAATACAAGAATAAAATAAATCAAAATATTGTTTTAAAATGTTAAAAATTATAGTGTGGGGAAAACGTTTTGATACGTCATTTGTGAGGAAGGGTGGTTACTGGTGCGATTCCTGTTTCTATGGTAACAACAGCTGTTCTGATTGGCTGGTCTCGAACAGCTGGGGTCACTAGAGGGGTTCCTGGTTCAGTAAGGACTGTGAAAGCCATACTGATGTTTGTAAACCTCTATACATATATAACATTACTATGATTTATATTGTGTCTCTTTTTGCAAATCCATTATTAGCTTTCTAAAACCTTTGGAACACACAGGAAGTGAAACATAACAGGTATGGTCATGCACAACGTCATACAAAAAATAAACAGATCTTTACCGCAAACAGACATAAGGTTTTAAAAGTGTGAAAATCCAGAGTCACACTTCAAAGGTAGCAGGGAATTATAAAAATCCTATGTGTGCATCGAGCGCTAATGCTGCTAAAAAAGGAACTTCCGTTGGTGAATTTAGGCTAAATCCCCTTTTAAAATATGCTCATGCAAAATTCGCCCACATACAAACCTGGCGGCTGCAAACAGCCCTTCCACGTTTAAAGAGTGGATCAGACAATTGAACAATGTCCATTAAGATGCACTGAACCCTCTCCTGTCTGAGCAATTCACTCACCCCTGAATAACCTTCACAATAGGGCTCTCTCTGTGTATACGTGAGGTGTCATTCATTCAGAGCCAAAAGGGTGACTGGAGGAAAGAGCTTTAGATAACACAGGGTCTGGATCCTGTATCTTAAAGCTACATCTGGCCCTTTTAGTCACTCTTGTTGTACATTCTGGTACACCGGCAGCTCTGGTAAGACTCAGCTATGCTTTATAGTGGACTTAAAAAATGAGGTGCATTTAAAAGACTCATAAATGAAAATGATGTTATTTGCTCACCCTCATATGCATCATATGAAGCTATTATACTGATTTAGGAAGCCTCGACTTGTTTCAGGCTGTTTTTATTGTCCTATTTATAGACTGACAGCCATGGTCATTAACTGTCATTATTATTTAAAGGCAGGCTAGGCAATTTTAGGAAGTGAACAAGGTTTGAAAGCATGAGATCTCACACTCCTTTCTTTGCATTCTCCAAAGCCACGCCTCCTCCAACACACGAATGCATACAGAGTTTGACAGGCAAGCAGGATATCCTATCATTGCATTTGGACCGGACACAATGATTGGAGGAACTTTACTTAGACCACTTGGACCACCAACCAGCACAACAACAATGTTTTAAAAAAATCACCCTGCCTTTATTCTGTCATTTTATTAAAAACATTTAAATAGAAATTTGTGTTTTTCTTTAGCCTTCCAAAGAAGAAAAAAACACAGTTTTGGACAACATGGGTTTTTTGTAATTAATAATACAATTTACATTTTTCTATTATTTCTTTAAGATGCTTTAAAAAAAAACAGAACCCAGTTTTTATCATTTAAATAGCTGCCACCTATTCTAATGGTGGACTGCTCTCAACAGACCATACAGTGGACAGCTGCCTCTTACTTGACCTTTAATCTTTCCCCGGCCACCCACATTATCCAGATCTAAGGAAAAACCCTCCCGCTAGGTGTATTGTAAGGATAAAGGATTCTGGGCACTCTGCTCTGGGGGAGGGCTGAATAGCTCTCTTGAAATATGCAGAGGTCTATAGAAGAGACAAAGGTTGCGTTATTTAAAGAGAGCCGTGCAGCGGGACGACCACAATTGAGCCCAGAAGAGCCGGGATTCATTGAGCAAATTTACAAAGACCCGCGGATATACAGACGCCGGCCTGCGCTAAGAGCGACGCTCGATCGATTTACAGGAATGACCTCTCGCTGTGAAGCGGTCCCACCGTAGGGAGCGAATCGCAACGATGGCTGAACTATGAATAGCTGGAGGCTTGATACACCTGCTTCAGTGTCTACAGAGGTGAATGGTGCTAAACGCACGGACACATACCCTCGGACTGCATGCAGCAGGCGCAGGGAAGGAAAGGCCGTACGGACGTTCACGGTATGCAGGAGAATGAGGCGGACGGCCCACTCCACTCTCTCCTCTCCTCCTTTGGCCATGAAGGCAGGAATCCACAGTACGCTTCCGCTGAGGCTCTGCAGCCTGCGGACGAAGCGCTGAACCCACTCCTCGCTGTTCAGATCTTGGAAGGCTCGCTGCACCACGGAAGGGTTCATGGTTACCAAACTGGTGCGCAGACCCACATCTGCAGCATACTCCTCTACTGGAGCCAGATTACACCTGCAACACACACACACACACATACGTACACACACACATGAGCGCACACACACACACGTGCACACACATGCACGCACACACAATGATTGTTAAAGATTGTATTTAGGACCAAAGCACAGGTTTATAATTCTGTCTCCACAATTTTTGGCTCTGAAAACATTTTACCAACATTTGAATTCCGTTTTGAAACATTGAGAACCAAATAATATTTCTGATATATGATAAAGGACATTTGAAAAGTGCCACTAACGTTACTGCAGGAATGTTTTGGATAACATTGAGAGAACATTCCCTGTTAGCTGGGCTGTGTGAATCTCACTGCAGGCTGTTCACAGCTGTAGCTAGTTCATTGTGCTATATCTTGTGAAGACATGTCAACAAAATAATGTACGGTGACATGTTTATGAGAATTCCAGTCATTGTATTTCCACAAAGCATATTTTTAATCTATACTGTACAGTTAAAACATGTCAGTCCTTGAAGATCGTTTATCTTTATAAGCGAAACACCAAAAACTATTGAAACCATCGTAAGCTAGCATGTTTCACTCGTGGCTGCTTCCAGGAAACTATAAATCATTGAAAATTACTTTATCGCATTAAAATATTCAATATATCGGGCAGATCTGATCATTAAACACTGCAGCATTTAAAATGACCTTTACTCCAAGTACCTTCATTTAAAAAAGTCATTTATCAGAGTAATAATATATAGGGTGCTGCATTAGCGCTGATCCTCTTGTGATGAAAGATTATCTTTATACAGAAGACAATAAGTGAAAATACTGAGCAAATACCTCATCCATCACTTTACATTAGATTCCATTATAACAGTCTGGATTATAAAGGAACAGGGCATCGTTTTGCCACAATACTTGAAAACACTTTGCCACTCAACACTGGCACCATGCCCAGTGCTGAGTCTTAACTATCACCATGCCAGACATCCACAGAGTCTCGTCTTAGCCATGCTAAACAGCCATGCCAACCACACAAGAAGTGGTTCAGTTACCTGAGTTACTCTGTTACCTAAGCTGTGGGCTCTGTAGTCCCAGGACCGGGGCTGATTGATATAAAAGCCCTCAGAGTCACGACTGGGCTGGTTATCTTACAGAGACAAATAGCAACATCGTTCTGTGCTGTTCTATGTTAACAGCTTGTAAATATAGCTTTGTATTATAGGACCAATGCTGGTGTGTTGGTCCTCATAACATATAATTCATTCATTAAATGAGTGCATTAGGGGAGAGACGTGATAAATGCACATAATATGTCAGGTGTGTCTTCTACGAACCTTTTTTAGTTAAAAACAACGTTAAAAGCATTTATACCACAGAGGCCATTGATTTTCATTCAAATAATTAAAATTCAAATAATTAATATCAAAGAACGATTTACATTTCAAATAAAAACATCAATGGAGTTCTTTTCTACATCGGACAACTATGCATTTTATATTTAGTGCTTGAGATCTGCATGTTTCATTTAGCAAAACGATTTCCTCATCGCACATCTTATCTCACTCATCTTACCTAATGATCATTATAAATGAATATTTCAGGTAAAAGAGTCTTAAAGTTTAACACAAAGCGTTGAACAAAGCACAGCTGTGTGCACAATTCTCCAAGCAACCGGCTTTCACAGAGACCAACTGGGTTTGCAGGAAGTAGGCAGAACATTGGGAAGACAAATGAACACCAGTCACTTTCAGGAGACAGTCTAATTACATTTCTAGAGCCATGACTTAATATGACTTACACAAATGTCAGATTTGCTCAGCTGGTACATAATTGCAGCATGTTTCACCCTTCGCTTCTAAAAGCCTCTGGACAAGCTATTGCGAGTCAGCCAAAGAACACAACTGACAGTAATATTAAAAGCGTGATGTGTGGCGAACACATGGTCTGAAATCTAACCAGCATTTCGTGATTTTAAACTTAAATGTAGTGCATAACCTGCCATAATACAAACATTAAGTTGCATTAAAAATATTCAGATTAACTGAATTATAATATATTAAGGG